>BDUI01014035.1:19962-30809 GCA_002335545.1 Apodemus speciosus | reverse complement strand
TCAGAAATGAAAAGGGAGACATAACAACAGAAACTGTGGAAATTCAAAAAATCATCAGATCCTACTACAAGAGTTTATACTCAATAAAGTTTGAAAATCTGGAACAAATGGACAACTTTCTAGACACATACCAGCTGCTAACATTAAAACAGGATCAGATAAATAAACTAAATAGTTCCATAGGTCCTGAGGAAATAGAAGCAGTCATTAATAGTCTCTCATCAAAAAAAAAAAAAAAAAAAAAAAAAAAAAAAAAAAAAAAAAAAGCCCAGGACCAGATGGGTTTAGCAGGGAATTCTATCAGGTATTCAAAGAAGAACTAATATGGATACTCTTCAAACTATTCCATGAAATAGAAACTCAAGGAACACTACCCAACTCATTCTAAGAAGCCACAAGAACGCTTATACCTAAACCAAACAAAGACCAAAGAAGGAAGAAGAACTTTATACCAATCTCCCTCATGAACATTGATGCAAAAATTCTAAACAAAATCCTGGCCAACCAAATCCAAGAATGCATCAAAACTAAAATTCACCCCGATCAGGTAGGCTTCATCCCAGGGATGCATGTATGTTTCAATATATGGAAATCCATCAAGGTAATTTACTACATAAACAAAGAGTAAAAATCACATGATCATTTCATTAGATGYATAAAAGGCTTTTGACAAAATCCAGCATCCCTTCATGATAAAAGTCTTGGAGAGATCAGGAATCTGAGGCCTATACCTAAACACAGTGAAAACTATATACTGCAAACCAGTAGCCAACATTAAGTTAAATGGAGAGAAACTTGAAGCAATCCCACTAAAATCGGGGACCAGATGACGCTGTCCACTCTCTCCCTATCTATTCAATATAGTACTTGACATCCTAACCAGAGCAATCAGACAACAAAAGGAGGTCAATGGTATACAAATTGGAAAGGAAGAAGGTAAAATATCACTATTTCCAGATGATATGACCTTATACTTAAGCGACCCCGAAATTTCCACCAGAGAAATGCTAAACCTGATAAACAACTTCAGAAAATGGCTGGATATAAAATTAACTCAAGCGAATCAGTAGCCTTCCTCTACTCAAAGGATAAACAAGCTGAGAAAGAAATTAGGAAAATGACACCCTTCACAGTAGTCCCAAATAATATTTCGTACCTAGGTGTTACCCTAATGAAGCATGTGAAAGATCTGTATGACAAGAATTTAATCCTCTGAAGAAAGAAATCAAAGAATGTCTCAGAAGATGGAAAGATCTCCCATGTTCATGGATTGGCAGAATCAATAGAATAAAAATGGCCATCTTGCCAAAAGCAATCTATAGATTCAATGCAATCCCCATCAAAATCCCAAATCAATTCTTCATAGATCTAGAAAGAGCCATTCTTATAATCATCTGGAATAACAAAAAGCCAGGATAGCCAAAACTATTCCCCATAACAAAAGATCTCCTGGGTAAATCACCATCCCTGACCTCAAGCTCTACTACAAAGCAATAGTGATTAAAAAAAAACTGATTGGTATTGGTATGGAGACAGGCAGGAAGATCAATGGAATAGAATTGAAGATCCAGAAAAGGACCCACACACCTAAGGTCAGTTGATATTTGATAAAGGAACTAAAAACATCCAGTTGGGAAAAGATAGCATTGTTAACAAATGGTGCGGGGTCAACTGGAGGTCAGCATGCAGAAAAATGCAAATTGACCCATTCTTATATCCTTGTACCAAGCTCAAGTCCAAGTGGATCAAGGATCTACACATAAAACAAGACACATTGAAGCTTATAGAGGAGAAAGTGCAGATGAATCTTGAACACATGGGCACAGGGGAAAAGTTCCTGAACAGAATACCAATGGCTTATGCTCTAAGATCAAGGATGTACAAATGGGCCATCATAGAAATGCAAAGCTTCTGTAAGGCAAAAGATACTTTCAATAGGACAAAATGGCAACCAGCAGATTGGGAAAAGATCTTTAGTAATCCTACATCCGATAGAAGGCTAATATTCAATGTATACAAAGGACTCAAGATGCTAGTCTCCAGAGAGTCAAATAACCCTATTAAAAATGGGGCACAGAGCTAAACAGGGCTTTCTCAATTGAGGAACCACGAATGGCTCTAAAACACATAAAGAAATGGTCAGCATCCTAAGCTATCAGGGAAAAGTAAATCAAAACAACACTGAGATTCTACCTCACACTGGTCAGAATAGCTAAGATGAAAAACTTGGGACAGCAGATGCTGGAGAGGATGTGAGGAAAGAGGAACACTTCTCCATTGTTGGTGGGATTGCAATCTGCTATAACCACTCTGGAAATCACTTTGGTGATTCCCCAAAAATTAGACATAGTATTACCTGAGGAGCAAGCTATATCACTCCTGGGCATATAACCAGAAGGTGCTCCTATATGTAATAAGGATACATGCTCCACTATGTTCATAGCTGCCTTATTTATAATAGCCAGAACCTGGAAAGAACCCAGATGTCCTTCAACAGAAGCATGAATACAGAAACTGCAGTATTTATACTCAATGGAGCACTATTCAGCTATTAAAAACAATGAATTCATGAAATTCTTAGGCAAATGGATGTAACTACAAAGTGTCATCTTGAGTGAGGTAACCCAATCACAAAAGAAGGCACATGGTATGCACTCACTAATAAGCAGCGGATGTTAGCCCAAAAGCTCAAAATAAGCAAGTTACAATTCACCCAGCACAGGAAGCTCAAAAAGAAGGAGGACTTAAGTGTGGGTACTTTGGTTCCTCTGAGAAAGGGAAAACAAAATACTCACAGGAGCAATAAATGAGACAATGTGTGGAGCAGAGACTGAAGGAAAGGCCACCCAGAGACTGCTCTACCTGGGGATTCACCCTATAAACAGTCACCAAACCCAACACTACTAAGGAGGACAAGAAGTGTATACCAAAAGGAACATGCCATGGCTGTCTCTGGAGGGTCCCTGCTAGAGCCTTACAAATAGAGAGGCAGATGCTAGCAGCCAACCATTGCTCTGGGTGTGGGGTCCCCAATAGAGGAGCTGGAGGGTGGTCTGGAGGAGCTCAAGGGGTTTACAGCCCTATGGGAAGAACAATGATTTCGGCCACCCAGACGCCCAGGTCTTTCAGGGACTAAACCATCAACCAAAGGGTACACGTGGTCCCAGCCAAAAATGTGGCAGAGGAATACCAGTTGAGAATCAGTGGGAGGAGTGGTCCTTGGTCAAGTGAAGGCTCAATAGATGCCCCAACGAAGGGAAATTGGGGTGGGGGAGGTGGGGTTGGGTCAGGTGGAGGGGCATATACATGGAAGCAGGGGGTGGGAGAAGGGGTTGAGGGTCTTTTGGGAGGGGGGAAATCGGGAAAGGTTTTACCATTGGTAATGTAAATGAAGATGATATTCAATAAATATAAAAAACAAAGTAATAGAAGTGTTAAGAATCTATGGATTCAGAGGAAATTCTCTTATTTGATAAGGTGATAACCTTGAACATGTGTTTAAAATATTGAGAGGGGAATTAGAAAATACTTTATGACTATAGGAGCTAATTCGAGATAGTGTTTTATCAATGTAGGAGATAGGCCAGAATGCCACAATGTCATCTTTTCCTATCTGACAAGCTTTTTGTTTTATTCTGAACTGAATTATTGTTGTTCTTCTCATCCTCCTCTTACTCTGTGTGAACCTCTGGGAACAATGTAAATCAGAGACTGTGAATAAGTGTTTATGCTTTGGGTGCTTCCCATGATGAGCAATCTATTATTGCTTTTATGTACTCCCTTGTGCAATGACAAAGTGTGATTAAAATACAGCAGTGTGCCAAGAATATGACATTACAAATGAAGTCTTTTATGTTATCATCACATTTTGTCTGAGTTGACCACACCTTAGAAATGGTATATACTAGAATTTACTCTCGTAACTTGGATTGAGAATTTTTCTCATTCATATTTATTTTTTGTTTTTTTAATTATATCAAACTATTGTTTTCCATTGGAATGCTGAAATCTCAGGTTGACTATCAGAAGAAGAAAATCTGCTGGACTGTATCTCTAATCCAGTTACATTTTCTTTAGAAATTTGGAATTAATTATCATTCCAAAAGGAAGAACATATTGCTGAAATTAAATGGTAGTTAATACACAGAGTATGCTTCTTGTGACTTTTACAAATGTTTAACCTTTTAACAAACCTATGAAATTGTTCACCTTTTCTTATCATAATATACTTCATTATGCTTACTCAGCACAATATCTTACAATTTCAGTCTCTGTCACACCATGAACAACATCCCAACTCCAGCAGGAGTTCTTTCTATAAATGCTTTCATTTTACAGAAAAGCAAAGTGAGAATCAGAGATGCTAAAATAAAAAAAAAATAAGTAAATGTTCTAAATGTACGTAAGTTGCTTATAGGAAAGGATTGCCATGTAAATATATCTGACCTCAAATTATGAGTTCTGTGATATCCTAACACACTTCAGAATTATTTATGAAATGTTTTAACATTTTCTCAATTCTGTAGAGTTCATGGGTTTCATTAGCCTTTTCAGGCTAATACGTTAATATTTAATATGCTAAGCTTGCATCTCGATTCTTTATTTTCTGTTTTGAACAATTGGTGCTATAGATCAAATTGCATTTCACAATATTAGTACTGTATGCTTATGAACCAAACACATTACTTCCACTTCAAGGTACAATACGTCAGTTCATGTCTGTGTTGGCTAGAATACAGAGCTTCCCATCTTCCAATATTTAATCTTTTATATATATGGCTGATAACCTAGTTTCTTTTGTATGAGTTTTTTTGGCATTCATAAATTAATACAAAGAATGGTTTAAGTAAACAAATGTAATTTTTAATAACCAAGAGTCCCGAGTTATGAAATATAGATAATACTACATTGTGCTCTACCACACACTGTGCCTGTGCCTCCCCCTAGGTACTGGTGGATTCTGAACACCATAAAAATGTCCTTTCAAACATTGCCTTTGCTTTTCTTAGCCCTCATTTTTGTGCCTTGGGTGTCCTATATTCCCTTTAAATTAATTTCTTACAACTTTATGTGTATGTGTATTTTGTCTTTACTACATGTCAGATAGTAAAGCCAGAAGAGTGCATTGAATTCCCTGGAACTGAAGTTTTAAAAGGTTTTGAGCCACATGGGTGCTGGAAACCAGGTCCTCTGGAAGAGCAGTCAGTATTATTAACTACTCAGCTAACTCTCTAGACCTCTTTTATTCTTATAATTACATAATTTATTAGATTCGGGGACCTATTCTAGTCCAGTATGATCTTGTTATAGTTTAGTTACATCTGCTAGTACCCTGTGTTCTAAAAAGGAAGATCAGTTTCTCTGGTTCTTGGTGGACATGAATTTTAGAAGACACTATCATACTTCTTGAATATCCCCAGAAGCTCCACTGATAAGCCAATTATTTTCTTATCCTTTCAGTCAATTAAGCTAAATGTACAGATTTAACATGTTTTTGGTTTAAAGTATTGCTCAAGGATCATTGTAAGTTCTTGTTGGATTTCTAATATTATCCCTGTACATTTTGTTGTCATTTTTCTTTCCAAACAGTGCTATGAGTTTGGACATTCTGACTCAGTGAATCTATACTTCCCCAGTACTCACTGACTGTATAATGCCTCTGAACAATAGCTTAATGAAGCTTAGTCAGGACTTTACATTTAAAAGTCTGACTTGAATCTCCAGTTTGGCAACCTTCAAGTGTAGTCACTCTTGAAAGTATGTCTTTCATTTGTAGTATACATTGCAATTCTCATTCTTCCTTCAGTATACTAGCCTACTTATTCATTTACTGATATCATTACATTTCAGTTCCAGAATCTATGAGCAGTGCTTGAGAAAAAAATCTGTTTTACCTGTACTTAAGAGACTCTTAAGCATATATTTAATTATTTAACATATTAATATTGAAGCTACCATGAAATCATCAGGATCAAGTTTAATGAAACATGGACCTCTCCCTTCTCTTTCTATTCTCCTTTTAAGTCTGGTTAATCTAATCTTGGGGGGAAAGAGTAAAATTGTTTTGTATCATTTCTGTATTTATAGAAGAAACATATTTCTCTAACTATGTAAATATCTCTATCTATGTAGTAGAAAATTCTATTTAGGAATTCAAATATCCATACCAACAAGGCTTACAGAAATGACTGTTTGTATATTTGGAAATATATTAGAAAATTATAAGAATATATTAATAAAATTCAACTATTATGTGATTTCCTCATGTTTTTTATGAGTCTGCATAATTATGACTCCCAATTTTGCATAGAATGGATAAGTAACCTTATAAATATGTTGTTTTATATTATATGTTATATGTTACTGAATTATATGAGATGATGGGCAATAACAAAGTTTGCAGGCAAACGGATGGAACTAGAAACTATCATGCTGAGTGAGGTAACCTAGCCTCAAAAGGATACACATGGTATGTACTCACTGAAAAGTGGATATTCACCCAAAATCTCAGAATACCCACGATACAACTCGCAGACTATATGAAGCTTAACAAGAAAGAAGGTCAAAGTGTCAATGTTTCAATCCCACTTGGTAAGGTGAACAAAATAATCACAGGAGGCAGAGAGAGGGAGGGACCTGGTTGGGAGAGTGGAAGGGAGAAAGGGGGCAGGATTAGGCATGGAAAGAGACAGGAGAGGAGAGGGCCAGGAGAATGAACAGAAATAAGTAGCAGTGAGGAGTAGGAGCAGGGAGACCCACTAGAAAGTCTCAGACACTAAGGAGGTATGAGGATCCCAGAATCCTATGGCGATGACAGTCAAATTACCCAACAGGGGGAGGATAGAACCCAAAGATACCACCTCGAGTAGATAGGCATGGCCCCCAGTGGAGGGATGGGGTCATCTACCCACCTCAAAAATTTTTGACCCAAACTTGTTCCTGTCTAAAGGACACACAAGGACAAAAAATGGAGCAGAGACTGAGGGAAAGGGCACCCAGAGACCACCCCACCTTGGGATCCATTCCATCTGCCTATGCCAAACCCTGACACTATTGTTAATGTCAAGAAGTCCTTGCAGACAGGAACCTGATGTAGCTGTCCTCTGAGAGGCTCTGCCAGAGCTTATTAAAACAAATTCAGATCTTCACAGCCATGCGTTGGACAGAGTTAGGGGAGGACTAAAGGAGCTGAAGGGGATTGCAACCCCATAGGAAGAACAACAATATCAACTAACTGGATCCCTCAGCGCTCCCAGGGACTAAGCCATCAACCAAAGAGTACACATGAGTCATTCAATGGCTCCMGCTACATATGTAACAGAGGACTGCCTTATCTGTCATCAATGGGAGGGCAGGCACTTGATCCTATGGAGTCTTGTTCCCCCAGCAAAGGGGAATGCTGTAGGGATGAGGTTGCAGTAAGTGGGTAAGGATTAGCACCTTCTTAATGGCAAAGGGAAGGGGTGAGGGGTGGGCAACATTTGAAATGTAAATAAATAAAATAATTTCTTTTTTTTCTTTCTTTTTTTGTTTGGATTTGGGTTTTTGAGACACGGTTTYTCTGTATAGCCCTGGCTGTCCTGGAACTCCCTCTGTAGACCTGGCTGGCCTCAAACTCAGAAATCCTCCTGCCTCTGCCTCCCAGAGTGCTGGGATTAGAGTCATGCGCCACCATTGCCCGACTAAATAAAATAATTTAAAAAAATCAAAGTTAGATTTTCAGCTCCTTTTGTCAATTTTACTTTTGTATAGAATTTCAGATTGTGCTGAGTTTAAATTTTTATCTTTGTTTCAATTCTCTGAAGGAAACATGCCTCCTTTGGCTTCCATAAGGAATACAGTAGGGCACGCCATTTGTATTGGACCGACAGAGTGAGTCAGGTCCCTCATCTGTGATTACTTGTTTACTTAACTTCTCAAAGGCTCAAAGATTATTTTCCTTGGGTATAAAATGTATTCTAACCATAAAATCTAATACTTATTTACCTTCTACAGTATTTCTGTGTGATTAGATGTAACAGAGAGAAGGTACCTACTACTCTATTCAATGTCTTAAACTTCAAGTGGTAATGTAACATAAATACAGCAGTCATGTAAAAGTGAATTTCAGGAAGAGAGTGTTATAGTAGTATAAAGCCTGACATTGACAGGAAAGGTCACATATATTTATTGCCAACTATTGCTCCATTTCACTCCAGACTTTCAGGAAAAGGTCAGTTAATTGAATAGTAACTTATTTCAGAGAGTGGCCCAGACAAAGTGATGAGCTAGTTATCATTTTTTTAGCTAAAGAAAGTATGATAAGGAACATGGTTAAAGGAGAAAATAGTTAGCCATGACTTCTAAGACAATAAAAATATTATTTTCTATGAACAAGAATAGGTCTGAAATTGTATCCAATTTCCCCTGCAATTCCTACCAATAGGATAATTTGTCTTAAAATTTTGAATTTCTGTTTAAATGTGAGTGTTGCTAAAAATTCAGAAAACTCAACTTTTTTGTAAGTACTTGGTAAATGTAAAAAGTTTATTTCTCTTAAATAAATACATTTTTTGCTGTATATTTCAAATATTTTGATGGGATTCTATGCCTGGTAAAATTTTATTGGCAAAAATTCTTTGTTCTTCAAGCAAGAAATTTTAAATAATTCTTGATAGATTTTTCTTTTGTGGGATTTTTATTATCTGGATATATTGAACTTTTAAACATTTTCTATTAAAATATTTCTTTAATGCAAAGTAATTTTATGTGGTATTTTTAACACCTACTTACCTCTCAAAAAAGAACCAGGGCCATTTAAGATCATCATTAAAGTACTCGTCTTAAAATATGACAGACTAGTTTAGCATTGTGTTTCAGGGTTTCCTTTAAATGACTTTGGAAAAGACCTTAATTGTGCATTTTCCGCCCAGCTGATCTGTGCAAATAGCACGAGACTGGCAGTGGGTATAATAAAATCATTTCCTGGCTAATTTGACCTAACTATTGATAAAGAGGAGGAAGCATTATTTTTTCTTTTTTTATCCCCTGTCACAGGCAGTACAATTATATTTTAAAGCAATTTCTTACAAAGGCTTTTATTGCTTAGCTTTTGGAAGATGGTTTAATTTTGGACCTGAGCCCTGTGAAACTGTCAGATGCCAGGTACCAAGTTTCTCAGTGAAGAGTAAAACCAGGGCTGAACTCACCTTAACCTTTCTTGCTTTCCAAAGAATAAGGCTTCTGGAGCTGTTCTCCAGAGAGGCTGGAATGAAAACAGTCAGAGATTCTCAGAATCCCTCATCTCTTTTCTAGTTCCAAACTAGTGATRATCTTTGGTTCCTGTTTGGCATCTCCTAAAAAGACTCTGTCAGTTGAAAAAAGTGTTCAGAAACCTTTGATTYTTTTCTTACTCAGACCCTAGACCTGATAAGTAGTCTGCTTTCTGAGTTGCTGGTAGCATTATGCCTTTACATTCACAGCTTTCTACCATGGTCACAGGATCACTTCTACTTAAATTACATAATTAATCAAGAAGACTTCTGGAGACAGAAATGGTGAGAACAGTTTCACAATCATGAGAGGCTAGTAGTAATCTTGGCCCAGCCTTGGCCACACATCTGGGGAACTTAGGGGCATCAAGTGGCCAAGTTTAGAAACCACTTGATCTACTTCTTTTTTATATCCTTAAATTTATTGTTTTTTATTGCTTCATGGAAGCCAGGAACTTGTTCTTTTTCATGGATAGTTATACAACAAAATCAAGTCTAATTTTCATAAAAATTAGGTTGGTGCTGAACAATTGCCTCAATGTATTTAAACAAAACATTTAAAGTAATAGATTGCTAACTTATCTTTGTTCAAAGGCAAAAACATATGAAGCAGAATATGATATTACAGAAGAAATGCTAGGCATAATTAAATTTCAAACACTTAAATTTGACCTGTGAGTGATTATATCTTTCTATAGTATTTTTCATGGAGGCTTAGAGTGGAGAAGTAATTCAATAAAGTTTTCATTGTTTCAAGCTTATATCTAGAGCGATCAACTTCTCATATGAAAGGTCAAGTAAAATACAGTTTCTTTAGATATTATTTCAGAGGGCGCATCTGTTTTATCTCAGTCTTTGGAGTATAATAAGATTGTATTGCTTTCCTTTCTCTAAAGGTCACTACCAGAAGAAAGAATAGTAGCTTTGAGTGTCCAAACAAGGGTGGGTGGAAAATTATCACATGGACAGCGGGTGATAGCCCACTGCTCCCATCTGATAATCATATATCATGCTTCAATCACAGCTGTTTCTGTCCTCAGAACGTTTTCTCAAGAAAGATTTTTCCCTTTAAACCTTGTTACATACACTGAGTTTTGGTATTTGTTTGCAATGGTTTTAGGAAGTATTGTGATGTCTATAATTTGTAGAGTAATAAATGAATTGACARCCAATTGCCTTTATTCACTAGATAGTGAGATCAGAGAAGTTAAGTAGTTTTCAGAGCACTGCCCTATAGACATTATAATATGGACTTGTTTTTTTAAATATACTTTATCCACCTTATATGATTAACACAGGGTTGGATGAGAATATAATAATTTACACACACAAAGAATAAATACCCAGGTTCTATTATTTATCAGGCAAAAAAAAAAGCATGTGAAAAAAAAGATTTCATCCCCCAAATTTCTATTTGCRTTTTTCAGGGTTTTCATCTCTTTGCTGAATCTCTCTTCCATGTTCTATATTGATATACGTTTTTAAAATATTTTATTTAAAACCACCCAGGCGTTGTTTTTACAATTAAAGAATTCCACGTAAAAAAAAAACAAATTGGAATTCATGATTACATGTACTACAAATCTACAGTCATTT
>BDUI01014034.1:37323-58711 GCA_002335545.1 Apodemus speciosus | reverse complement strand
TAGTTTGGTCTATCAAAAACGCTTGCCTAGTCATTTCTGAGGGATGCTGCTAGTTCTAGATTTGATGATGTTTTGCTTTCTATCTGCTGTCTGCTATTGTCCTTTTATTTCACATCTTGCAGGCTTAATGGGCTCACTCATTTTAAATCTAAAGTGCAGCTATGTATCATAGATACTTGCTCTGGAAAAAACAGGCATCTCCCTGGATCACTCTCTACCTTACTTGGAAGATGGTATTTATCATTGAGCTTGGAGCCAAACCATAGTCTAGTTGGGCTGACGAGTGAACTTTTGGGAACTTCTGTCTCTGCCTGCAATCACTGGGATTAAAGACTGCTCTACCATATCAGAATCATTATAAAGACTTGGAGGACCAGAACTCTGGTCCTCAGACTTCCACACATGCAGTTTACACACTGGGATAWCTCCATCAAAATCTTTTCTCAATTAAGTTAATTTTCTCAAGTATTTTGTCACAATGTCAGAAAAGAAAAGAAGAAAGAATACTGATTGATGCTGGCATTGCTTCCTTGATCCTAGCTGTTCTACATTATCTCTTGAGTTGAGCCTGTTGAGGAAACTTCAGCTGAGTATTCCCAGTCATCTCACAAGGTGTTTAGAAATTAAGGAGAAACACTAATCTTGTATTTGTTAAACCAATGTACTTAGGAAATGGAAACAAAGGTATGAGGTATTGTCAAAAATACAAACTAAATCTATTCATGATATCCATAGTAACTTTGAAATGGAAAATGTATGGTCAATGTTGCTCTCTCCATGTTACATTCATGTTGATTTTCAATTTTCATCGAATTTTTTTAATTTGATATATTCTTTATTTACATTTCAAGTGATTTTCCCTTTCCTGGATCRCCCCAAAAGTCCCATAAGTCCTCTTCCCTCCCACTGTTCCCCAATCCACCCCATTTGTCTAAGAATTTCAGGAATTCATTGTTTCTAATGGCTGAATAGTACTTGAATTCTTATGAACAAGAAGCTTACTACTATGGTCCTGATAACTACTCAAGAACAAAAGTGAGTTGCCATTCACCAGCTTTGACAGATAGGGAATAAGCAGAGGCAGACAGACCATGGGGTGGCCTGTGAGAGCAGCTGACAGGGCATGGTCAAGCTATTAACAGAGCTGTTTCCCATGTAAGCCACTGAGTACAGAAAATACTCAGCAGACTTTTCTGTGAGGTAACAAAGTTTAATGTATTGGAGTTGGTCCTCAATGTGACCAGAGAAAAACTGAACTCTTTTAACTCCTTGATATTATAAGAATCAAAAGACAAGAGAGACAATTCACACACACACACACACAAACACATACATACACACGCACAAACACACACACACACACACACACACACACACACACACACACGCTTAAATATACACATACCTGCTGGAGGACTAAAACAAAATTCAAACAAGCAGGTTCCAAAGCATTTTGCAGTTATCCACACATACACATATGCACAGTTGGTGGAAGGGCCAAGCTCCAACACACACTCATACAAGCTTTACACATACAGACACAAATTTGATGGATGAAACAAAGTTCGAATATACTCTCCCACAAACTTTATACATATACATACATACACAAACATGTATACATATATACATACATACTTGGAAATGGAAGAAGCAAAGTTTCAATGCTTTCATTTTTCCCATCTTTTACTTATCTCAGCAAAACCTTTTAAGCAGTATGAAATTACAAATTGATTACGTTCTACTTTCCCTCTAGTGAATGACTATGAAAAAAACAGGAAATTACACAATTTCTTTATAAGAAATAACATTTTGTAGTTCAGGTAATGAAGACAAATCACCCCCAAGAACCCATGTGCATTCATAACTAAGCAACATGTTATAAATTTTAAAATGTGTGAGTAAGCAAGGTAGTTTTCTCAGCTTGCTCCTCTTCACTCTCAGGCAGCAATTTGCACTTACATAGGAAGGATTAATTGTTTTATTTTTCTTAAAGAGTCATATTACAAAAATCTTCAATGAATCACAAATCTGAACTTTTATATACTTTTAGTATTTACTTTAAATACTAAGAATACATATTTAGTCATCAGCAATTCTTATTAAATAATATCAGGAAGCTGAGGGCAAAAATAGAGATAACAATTCAATCAGCAGCAGTCCAGCCTCAGAGAGATCCATATTAGGCAGTGTTGCCATTTTTCTTGTTCTCTGACTATGAAATGTCCCTAGCTTAACTAATATGTGTGTGCATTACAGAACTTCAAAATGTTCACTAAGATTTTTTTAAACAGTGTCAATAGAAAAAAATATCTTATTATAGGGTCACTAAAAACTTTATTTTTCCAAATAAAGGTTCTAAGGGTAGTGATCATTGCTAGAAATCTGCATCTCTAAGTTCTTTCCTATGGTAGTAATTGAATCATTAATCTGCTCCATCAACAATGCCTGAAAGCTATCAGGCATTATCATTGTTTAGTTCCAATGATACTGCCCAGTGAGGGGCTGGAAGCCTGCTTAGAGTTTTCATACCATCCTTAATTAAGAGGGATATGAACGCAACAGACAGTGAAACTCCATGATAGCATGAGGTCCTCAGAATATATAGTCCTACAGACCTTTCCTCAACTGAGGAGTGCCCATTATTACTGTGCTAACTGGCAGGCTGATTCCATGAGTTTAAAGCCATTTGTTTTCCAAGCTTCTGGGCTAATATCCACTTATCAGTGAGTGCATACCATGTTCTTTTGTGATTGGGTTACCTCACTCAGGATGATATTTTCCAGTTCCATCCATTTGTCTAAGGATTTTATGAATTCATTGTTTTTAATTGTTGAATAGGACTCCATTGTGTATATATACCACATTTTCTGTATCCATTCCTCTACTGAGGGACATCTGGGTTCTTTACAGTTTCTGGCTATTATAAATAAGGCTGCTATGAACATAGTGGAGCATGTATCCATATTACATGCCAGAGAATCCTCTCAGTATATGCCCAGGAGTTGTATAGCAAGATCCACCTGTAGTATTATGCCCAGTTTTCTGAGGAATCGCCAAACTGATTTCCAGAGTGGTAGTACCAGCTTGCAATCCCACAAGCATTGGAAGAGTGTTCCTCTTTCTCCACAACCTCTCCAGCACCTGCTGTCTCCTGAGTTCTTTTATTTTTATTTTAATTTTTATTGAATGGAATCTTCATGTACATTTCAAATGCTAAAACCATTCCCCATTTCCTCCCTCCCCCAAAACACTCAACTCCTCCTCCAACTCCCTGCCTCTGAGTATCTGCCCCTCTGCAGGACATACTCCCACCTCCCCACTCTTAATTTACCTTTGTTGAGGGCATCTATTGAGCCTTTGGAATAAGGACCTCTCCTCCCACTGATGCCCAACAAAGCATTTCACTGTCACATTTTTGGCTGGAACCATGTGTACCCCTTGATTGATGGTTTAGTCCCTGGGAGTCCTGGGCTTCTGAGTGGCTGACCTCATTGTTCTTCCTGCGGGGCTGTAAACACCTTCAGCTCCTCCAGTCTGCCCTTCTACTCCTCCATTGGGGACCACAAGTCCAGACCAATGGTTGGCTGGTAACATCTGCATCCGTATTTGTAAGACTCTGGCAGGGCCCCTCCAGAGACAATCATAACAGGCTCCTTTCGGTATATAATTCTTGTCATCCATAATAGTGTTGGGGTTTGGTGACTGTGTATAGGATGAATCCCCAGGTAGCACAATCGCTGGGTGGTCTTTCCTTCAGTCTCTGAGCCACACTTTGTCTCCATTATTGTTCCTGTGAGTATTTTGTTCCCTTTCTCAGAGAAAGCTAAGAACCCCCATTTCAGTCCTCCTTCTTTTTGAGTTTTGGGCTAACATCCACTTAACAATGAGTGCATACCATGGGTTTTCTTTTGGGATTGGGTTACCTCATTTGGCCATCTTGCTGCAAGCAATCTACAGATTCAGTGCAATCCCCATCAAAATTCCAAATCAATTCTTCATAGATCTAGAAAGAGCAATTCTCAAATTCTTTTGGAATAACAAAAACACAGGATAGCAAAAACTATTCTCCATAACAAAAGATCTCCTGGGGGAATCACCATCCCTGACCTCAAGCACTACTACAAAGCAATAGTGATAAAAAAAACTGTCTGGTATTGATACAGAGACAGGTAAGAAGACCAATGGAATAGAATTGAAGACCCGGAAAAGACCCTTCACACCTACAGTCATTTGATCTTTGGTAATGGAGCTAAAAACATCCAGTGGAAAAAAGACAGCATTTTTAACGAATGGTGCTGGATCACATGGAGGTCAACAAGGAAAAAAAGGCAAATCTAACCATTCTTTTCTCCTTGTAGAAAGCTCAAGTCCAAGTGTATTAAGGACCTCCACATGAAACCAGACACACTGAAGCTTATAGAGGAGAAAGTGGGGAAGAACTTTGAACATATAGGCACAGGGGATATTTTCATGAATAGAACACTAATGGCTTGTGCTCTAGGAATAAGAATCAACAAATGGGACCTCATAAAACTGCAAACTTTCTGTAAGGCAAAGGACAGAGTCAATGGGACAAAACAGTCCCATAAAGAACACTGTCAAAAGGACAAAAGGGCAACCAACAAATTGGGAAAAGATCTTTTCCAACCCTACATCCAACAGAGGGTTAATATCCAAGATATACAAAGAACTCAAGATGGTAGACTCCAGAGAGCCTATTAAAAATGGGGTACAGAGCTAACAAATAATTTTCACCTGAGGAATATTGAATGGCTGAGAAGCACCTAAAGAAATGTTCAACATCCTTAGGCATCAGGGAAATGCAAATCAAAACAACCCTGAGATTTCACCTCGCATCAGTCAGAATAGCTAAGATCAAACCTCAGGAGAAAACAGGTGTTGGTTAGGATGTGGAGAAAGAGGAATACTCCTCCACTGCTGGTGGGTTAGCAAGCTGGTACAACCACTCTGGAAATCAGTCTGGTGGTTCTTCAAAAACTGGGCATGATACAACTGGAGGACCCCACCCTGCTATACCACTCCAGGGCATATACCCAGAGTATTGCCCAACATGTAATAAGAACAAATGCTCCACTCTGTTTATAGTAGCCTTATTTATAATAGAGAGAAGCTGGAAAGAACCCAGATGTCCTTCAACGGAGGAATGGATACAGAAAATGTGATATATTTACACTATGGAATACTACTCAGCAATTAAAAACAATGAATTCANAGGGTCCTGGTCCTGGAAAGGCTTGATCCAGCATTGTAGGGGAGTACCAGGACAGAGAAATGGGAGGGGGATGATTGGGGAATGGGTGGAGGGAAGAGGGCTTATGGGACTTATGGGGAGGGGGGAACTGGGAAAGGGGAAGGCATTTAGAATGTAAACAAAGAATATAGAAAAAAAGAATGCCAAAAAAATTTCCTAGATATCATAAATAGAGCAGCAATAGACACAGTTTATGGGGATCTCAATGATATTATGAATGATATTATATAGTATTCCATTTGTATACATATGTGTTTATGTATGTGTGTATATATGCATGCACACACCCAGGAATGGTACAGTTAGGTCATATGGTAGTTCTATTGTAAATTTTTCTTGAGAAATTGTCATACTCTTTTTGGTAGTGGCTGTACTACTTCACATTGCCCACAACAATGCATAATGGTTCCTTATGAGCCACATACTCAGCAGTATCTATGTTGTCTATTTCTCCAGTGTTACCAGTCTGAATATGGTGAGGCAGAATCTCAAAGTCATTTTAGTTAGCATTTCCATGGTAGCTAAGGACATTGAACACATTTTTAAGCATTTGGTGACCATTTTTATTTCTTATTTTGAGTTTAGTTGGTTCAGCCCATCTGATGATTGAAACATTTCAAATTTTATTTTGCTGTTCAAATTTTCTGGTTCTTTATATATTCTAGATATTAATTATTGTCTGAAATAGAAATAACAATATTTCTTTTTCTATTCTGTAGCCTTTCTGTTTACTCTGTTACTATATTATGTTTTTGTGCAGAAAAATTTTAATCTTATATTGTTGCCTTTGTTAATTCCTGGGGCTATTTTCTGTGCTGCTGGACTATTTGTGTAGAAAGCACTGACTTATACCTATATCTTGGGGCCTATTTCCTATGTATTCTTCTAGCATTACTAGAATTTGGGGTTTTAAATTAAAGTCACTGATGGAGTGTAATTGAATTTTTGAGCAAGATGAGAGATACAGATGTATTTTCATTCTTTTACTGGTAGGTGTGTCGTTTTCCAGCATCATTTGTTGACTAAGTCATACCCACATCCCCCAATGTAATTCAGATCAATGAAAAGTATAAATACTGTTTTGTTGGTAAATTAAGAGGTTGAGAGAATAATAAAGATGTCTTTGAGAAGGAAAAAAATCTAACCCACTAGGGTAAAGTTCACCAACTGAACTGTCATTTATATTTCCAATAGAGTAATAATGGGCATATCAACTACTCCAGGACAGGCCTCATGGGCAGGAGCTACAACATATAATGGACTCCATAGTTTTTGTGTGTGCTTTTATATGGTTACAGTTTCCTAGTATTTTTAGGGAGGGTTATTTTGGGTTTTATTATTATTTTAGGGTTTTATTGCTGTTTTTAGGGTTTTGATTTTTGGAAAAAAAAACTTAAATTGATCCATGATGGGAAAGAAATTTAAACTGGGAAAAGATCTGGAAGAGCTTGGGGAGTRTAAGTCAGAGATCCATATTCTTCTAGTCAGGAGTCCTGTGAACATACTAAGTCAATGGCTGTAAYATATTCAGAYGACTGGTGCAGACCCACATAGACCCTGTGTTTGCTGCTTCAGTCTCTCTGAGCTCATATGTGCCTTGCTTGGTTCAGAAGCCACATTCTCTTGGTGTCCTTCATCCCCTCTGACTCTTACAATCTTTCTGCCTCTTTTTCTGCAGTAGTCCCTGAGTTCTGAGCAGAGGAATTTGATGGAGACCTTCCATTTAGACTCTCCATGTAATGTCTGTAGGGCTCTGCATCTGTTCCTAACTGCTGCTGGAGGACACCTCTCTGATGATGACTGGATAAGGCTCTTATCTATATAAATAATTAAAAATAAAATAAAAATAAAGTTTTAAAAAACAAACAAAAAAAAAACAATTAATTCAGGATATTCTTTGGCAAGTGGGTAGAAATGGAGAAGCTCATCCTGAAAGAGGTGACCCAATCACAAAAGAAAATACATGGCACGCACTCACTGATAAGTGGATATTACCCCAGAAGCTCGGAATACCCAAGAAAACCATTCACAAATCAAATGATACCCAAGAAGGAAGGAGAGACCCCTCAGTCCTGGAAAGGCTCAGTGCATCAGTGTAGGGGAATATCAGGACAGGGAAGTGGGAAGGGGTTGATTGGGGAACAGGGTGAGGGAAGAGGACTTATGGAACTTTTGGGGAAGGGAGATCCAGGAAAGGCAAAATCATTTGAAATGCAAATAAAGTGAGAAGGGGTGAATAGGGGAAGGGGGGAGGGGAGGGAAAAAACATATGGGACATTGGGGGGGTGGGGAAACCAGGAAAAAGGGAAATGAAATGTAAATAANGGAAGGGGGGAGGGGAGGGAAAAAACATATGGGACATTGGGGGGGTGGGGAAACCAGGAAAAAGGGAAATGAAATGTAAATAAGGAATATATCCAATAAAAAAGAAATGTAAATAAAGAATATATATAATAAAAAATACAAAAAATAGGACCAAATAGCAATAACAAATTGGGAAAAGATCATTACTAATCCTATATCTGACAGAAGGCTAATATCAAATGTATACCAAGAACTCAAGAAATTAGCCTCCAGAGAGTCAAAAAACCCTATTACAAATGGGGTACAGACCTAAACAGGGAATTCTCAACTGAGGAAACTCAAATGACCCTGAAGCACCTGAAGAAAAATGTTCAGCATCCTTAGTCATCAGGAAAATAAAAATCAAAACAGAACTGAAATTCCACCCCACATCTGTCAGAATGGCTAAGATGAAAAGGGGGACAGCAGATGCTGGAGAGGATGTGGGGAAAGAAAAACACTTCTCCATTGTTGGTGGGATTGCAAGCTGGTAAAACCACTCTGGAAATCAGTTTGGCAGTTCCTCAGAAAATTACACATAGTACAACCTGAGGACCCAGCTATACCACTCCTGGACATATATGCAGAAGCTGTTCTAATATGTAATAAAAACACATGCTCCACTATGTTCATAGCAGTCTTTTAACTGGAAAGAACCCAGATGTCTATCAACAGAGGAATGGATGCAGAAATTGTGGTATTTGTACACAATGGAGTACTATTCAGATATTAAAAACATTGACTTAATGAAAATCTTAGGCAAATGGATGGAATTAGAAAGTATCTGCTGAGATTTGTATCTTAGCCATTCTGACTGGTGTGAGGTGATATCTCAGGGTTGTTTTGATTTGCATTTCCCTGATGATTAAGGATGTTCAACATTTCTTTAGGTGCTTCTCAGTCATTCATTATTCCTCAGGCAAAAATTCATTGTTTAGCTCTGTACCCCAWTTTTAATAGGGTTATTAGGCTCTCTGGAGTCTACCTTCTTGAGTTCTTTGTATATCTTGAATATTAGCCTTCTGTCAGATGTAGGGTTGGTAAAGATCTGTTCCCAATTTGTTGGTTACCCTTTTGTCTTTTTGACAGTGTCCTTTGCCTGACAGAAACTTTGTAATTTTATGAGGTCCCATTTGTCAATTCTTGATCTTAGAGCATAAGCTATTGGTGTTNTGAAATTAAATCAAGTAAAACTATTCCCAAGCAGCCGGCTGAGAATCTTGGGCTCTACTTGGATAGAGATCTTGGGACATAAGATACTCTCAAGTGCTGGTTTTGACAGTTTTGGTGTCCCTTGGCGTGTGACAGCATCGGGCAGGAGAGGCAGCCATGGGCAGAAGCGGGTGCAAGCGAGCCTGCTAGTGTTCCAGCTCTCAGCTGTCAGGCATCCCTGATGCACTAAAGCTGCTTAGCAGGCCTAGGTCAAGGTTCCTCGGTCCCTGGCCGTGCAGCAGACACTTCAGCCTTTGCTTCTGGCTGGGCTACTGCACTGGAGTTCCCAGCCCATGGCAGTAACCAGGGTTATGGTGCTGGACTCCAAAGAGCATCATAGCTCTCTGGAACTCTGCYGGTTAGGAGGGCCGCGGTTTCTCTGCTGCAGTTCTTTGCAAGCTTCTATCCTTCCTCAGGCTCAGCGCTTTCTTCTCTCTGCTTCCGTCTTCCCTCCCGCATTTGTCCTCACCATCCCTCTGTCCAGCTGCCTTCTGCAGCAGGCTCTGCCTCTTTGTCTGTCAGCTGCTGCCTTACCGCTTGTGTAACTTAGCCTGTGGCTGCTCAGCTGTCGCAGCCACCAGGGTTTCACAGGCCCTCCCTTCTGTTTCTTTTTCTTGCTTCACTCAACTCACATTGCTAAATCCAAGCAAGAAATGCTCAGGAGAAACCTTTTATTGTGTCTAAGCGTGGTCCGGGAGCTTGTCTCCCGGCTAAGTGAACAATGAACCGTGAAAAGCCACCTAGAGAAAGTGTATTCAAACTGACCACGAGTACCTCACATGCAAATGCAGGTTTGCTGTCACCGCATAGCTGGCTTACAAATGCAGATCTGTCTTTGCATCAGTCACCTTAGGCTTCCCTTAAGCTCCCCGGGAAGTGCTTGCTCTAGGTCAGTCAGAAACTGCTGCAGGGTCAGCAGATGTTCACCAAGGCTTTTGAGAGCAACAAAGACAGGTAAAAGCCTGTTGAAACAGCTCTGGTTAAGGCTGCACCTACTGGAGTCAAAGCCGTCGGCTGTATTGTGTGGTTTTTCTCTATGGTGCTTTGAATGAAAACTGTTTCCAATACCTCGGGCATTTGAATACTTTGTTCCCAGCTGGTGCCACTTTTGGGGTGTGAGGGTGGTTTGGGGGACTTTATACACTCACCTAACTTCTAGTCGACCTGCGGTTCTTCATGCTTGTCATTGGAGATGTGATCCCTCGCTTTCCTGCTCCTGTCTTGACTTCCTTGCTGCTACGGACTCTCTAGAGCGATATGCCCAAATAAACCCTCCATTCTATAAGTTGCCTTGCTCCTGGGTGTTTTATCACAGCAACGGAGAGTAGCTAAACAGCAAAAAAATGTTAAAAAGTGTGTTCCAGCCGGGCAGTGGTGGCGCACGCCATTAGTCCCAGCACTCGGGAGGCAGAGGCAGGCATTTCTGAGTTCCAGGACAGCCTGGTCTACAGAGTGAGTTCCAGGACAGCCAGGGCTACACAGAGAAACCCTGCCCCCCCCGCCCCCGCCCCAAAGTGTGTTCCAGCCTCCTGTTTGACCCATAGAACTTTTACTCAAAGCAGCCAGAGGAATAAAGGAGAGTCCATCACCTACAGATTAGGGAGTTAGAGTACCTTAGCCCCCTAAAAAGGCTTTTGTTTATTCATTGGATTGTGTACAAGGACAAAAGCCAACTTACCATTTCCTTAAGGGGAAAAAAAAGTAGAAATGGAACGTTTGTTTACAATAAAGGAAAGAAATTGTTACTAGCTAGACATCTGACAAAGGATTAATATCCCAAATATACAAAGAATGCTCAAAAGATAAAACAACAAATCAAATAACCTAATCAAAGGATGGGCTAATGAAAATAACAGAAAGCTCTCAAGGAAGAAGTACAAATGGCATATACACATATACATACACACACACATACAAGCACACACACACACACACACACACACACACACAATGTTCAGCATCACTAGTCATCAGGGAAATATAAATTGAAACTACATTGAGATTCTGTATCACCCGACAGAATGGCAGTCAAGAAATGTATAACACTGGCAAAGATGTATTAAAAATAGAGCGCCCTTAAACATTGCTGGTGGGGTCGAGAACTGGTCCAGCCATTATGGAAGTCAGGATGGCGGTTAAAACAAAAACAAAAACAAAAACAAAAACTAGATCTACCACATGGGCCAGCTATACAACTCCCAGGTATTTGCCTGAAGGACTTTAACACATCACAGAGATAGTTTCACATCAATGTTTACTACAGTGCTATTCACAGTCGCTAAGCTGTGGAACCGACCTGGCTGTCTATCAACAGAAGAGTGTCTAATATGCCAACTGTACACAGTGCAAGCTTTTCAACCACAAAGAGTAACGGAGTCATCATGGATACAACCGAGGACAATCACATTATAGGAATTAACCCGGTGTCTTAAACACAAGTAGTATATGTTTCCTCTCATTTGTGATTTCCAAATTCATATGAAAAATGACAGTAATTTTGTGTGTGTTGCAGTAGAGGATGTACACAGTTCGCAGCACACGTGTGGCAATTTGCAGGAGTTGGGTGCCCTCTGTCACTCTGTGGGTTCAGAGACGGAACTCAGTTTGTCAGGCTCAGTGACAAGCATCTTTGCCAGCCGAGCCATCCTAATGGCCCTGGTTTCTTGTTTTATGTAGATATGCAAAATCATGGACACACGCGCATGCACGGCATGGAAGTAGGAGAACAACTGAGTATGGAACAAAGGAGACTAAACGCGAGGGAAGTAAGGAGGGAGAGGTTTGGACATGGAAAAAGGAATAAACATAATGTATAATATATTAATATGAATATGCCCTTATATAACACTGTTCCGTGTGTGATGGGTAAAAGTGAAAAAGTAAAGGAATGAAAAGATGATTTCAGCACTCACTGCAGATCTGGCCAATTTAGTCATTCCTCTAGTTATTCCCTGTTTGTTTCTACTTCTTAGCTCTGACTTTTTTTTTCACCTGGATTTGATTTCATGTTATGGGCCCCTCAAGATGGTCACCAGCGGCACTAGGTTTATATTTGGCAACTCCAGCAGAGAAAGAGCATTTCTTTTCAGATAGAACCAGCAAAACTCCTAGCTAAGATTTTCATTGGTTCCGATTGGTCACTGAGTCAAATTCTAACAAATCATCGTGACTCTAATCAGGCAGGTGGGAGAGTGGACACTTGCCAGCTGGTCTGGGCCGTATGCGCCCGTATTATGCGGTGCTTCTAAAGGAAAAGGAAGGGTTCGAAGCTAGGGGAAGGAGCCACGGACACTGGAGAGGCAAAATGAACAAATGTTTCTCCAGCGACCGTCATCTTAGTGGGTGTGAGGCCAAAGGATGCAGAAGTGTGGGAATGTTGTAGGTAGAGAGTGAAGTTGTGCCTGTGTGATCTCATGGTTCCCAGTGGCTAATGCTGCTTGAGTGGGTTGAAACCTTTAGGAGATAGAACCTTGCTGGAGGAAGTAAGTCACGAGAGGCAGGCCTTGGGGTGTCACAGACCAACCCCACTGCTTGTCCACTTCCTGCTTTCTTATTATTGCTGATACGAAGTTTCCAGCCANAATCTGTAGATTGCTTTTGGCAAGATGGCCATTTTTACTGTATTAATCCTGCCTATCCAAGAGCATGGAAGATTTTTCCATCTTCTGAGGTCTTCTTCGATTTCTTTCTTCAAAGACTTGAAGTTCCTGTCATACAGATCTTTCACTTGTTTGGTTATTCACACCACGATACTTTACATAGTTTGTAGCTATTGTGAAGGGTGTCATTTCCTAATTTCTTTCTCAGTCTGTTTAGCCTTTGAGTATAGGAAGGCTACTGATTTGCTTCAGTTAATTTTATATCCAGCCACTTTGCTGAAGCTGTTTTTCAGCTGTAGKAGTTCTTTAGTGAAGTGTTTTGGATGTCTTATGTATACTATCATATCATCTGCATGCAGATAGTGATAATTTGACTTTTTCCTTTCCAACTTGTATCCCTTTGACCTCCTTTTGTTGTCTACTTGCTCTAGCTAGAATTTCAAGTACTATATTGAATAAATATGGAGAGAGAGGGCAGCCTTGTCTACTCCCTGATTTTAGTGGGACTGGGTCAAGTTTCTTTCCATTTAGTTTGATGTTGGCTACTGGTTTGCTGTATATTGCTTTTATTATGTTTAGTTATAGGCCTTGAATTACTGTTTTTTCCAAGACCTTTATCATGAAAGGATGCTAAATTTTGTCAAATGCTTCTTCCCCATCTAATGAAATGACCATGTATTTTTGGGAGGGYGGGGGTTGTTAATGTAGTGCATTACATTTATGTATTTCCGAATATTGAAAGATACCTGCATCCCTGGGATGAAGCCTACTTGCTCATGGTGAATGACCGTTTTAATGAGTTCTTGGATTCAGTTGGCAGGAATTTTATTGAGTATTTTTGCATCAATATTCGTAAGGGAAATTGGTCTGAAGTTCACTTTCTTTGTTGAACCTTTGTGTGGTTTTGGTATCAACAAAATTGTGGCTTCATAGAACAAGTTGGGTAGTGTTCCTTCTGCTTCTATTTTGTGGAATAACTTGAAGAGTATTGGTGTTAGGTTTCCTTTGAAGGCCTGATAGAATTCTGCACTAAAACCATCTCATCCTGTGATCCTGTGTGTGATGTTTGTGTGTGTGTGTGTGTGTGTGTGTGTGTGTGTGTGTGTAGTGTGGTGTGTGTGTGTGTGTGTGTGTGTGTGTGTGTGTGTGTGTGTGTGTGTGTGTGTGTATGTGTGTGTTTTGTTGGGAGACTTTCAATGACCACTTCTGTTTCTTTAGGGGTTATGGGACAATTTACATGATCTGTCTGATCCTGATTAAACTATGGGAGTTGGTATCTGTCTAGGAAATTGTCCATTTCATCCAGATTTTCCAGTTGTGTTGAGTATAGACTTTTGCAGTAGGATATGACAATTTCTTTAATTTCCTCAGTTTCTTTTGTTATTTGTCCCTTTTCATTTCTCATTTTGTTAACTTGGATACTCTCTCTGTGCCCTCTGGTTAGTCTGGCTACAGTTTTATCTATCTTGTTGATTTTCTCAAAGAACCAGCTCTTGATTTTGTTGATTTTTGTATAGTTCTCTTCGTTTCAACTTGGTTTATTTCAGCCCTGATTTTGATGATTTCCTGCCTTCTACTCCTCTTGGGTATATTAACTTCTTTCTGTTCTAAAGCATTCAGCTGTGCTATTACAGCTGCTAGTGTATGCTCTCTCCAGGTTCTTTTTGAAGGCACTCAGAGTTATGAGTTTTCCTCTTAGCACTGCTTTCATTGTGTCCCACAAWTTGGGTTATGCTGTGCCTTCATTTTCATTAAATTCTAAAAAGTCCTTTATTTCTTTCCTTATTTCTTCCTTGACTAAGTTATCATTGAGTAGAACATTGTTNGAACTGTATCACCTTATACCATGAGTCAATAAGCACGTTCTCCCTTGAGTTACTTCGTGGTCACAGTAACAAGAAAAACAACTCAGAGGCTCCTAAGGAAAGCAGCAGTTCAGATTGCACAGTGGAGAAGGGAGATCATTCCGCAACCACTCTGGGCGGACACAGGGACCTGTCTACCCATCTCTTGGCTATAGCCAGTGGGACCCGAGCTGAATCAGATGTTATGACTCTAGGATTCTGAAAATCTCTATCAGGTATTTGGACCGGTGAACCACACAGAGTTGTGTAAAAGAATGGTGATTTGTGAGAGAATGAAGCAGAATCTCAAAAGACACTGGGGACAAGACACCCCGAGAGTGACAAAGACCGAGTCATCATCTATCTTTCAGCCAGTGCTAAGTCTCATGTCAGGACCCTGAATATGGATTTGGGGTTCCTGAACCCCCTTTACTTGTTCTATGGCCACATAAAATACATYTCCCTCCTCTGCTTTCCTCATGATCGTCTCTTTTAAAAATTGTATGTTTATTGCATGTGTGCGTATGCACAGGCATGACACGGAGTATGAAAGCCAGAGAACAACGCATGGGTCCTGGGGTGGAATTCAGGCCATGGCGTTTGGTGGCAAGTGTTGTTACTTATGGGGCCCTCTCYACCACCCTCCTTGAGTCTTTAGGAAGTATATCGATGACATGTGGCTAAGCATAGTGTCTTGAGACAATCGGAACCTAGACTCAGTCCATTAAACAGAATTGTTCTTTTATTTCTTTTAAAACTCATCTGCAAGGCGGTGAAAGGCCCCTTACTTCAACACTGACATACAGCAGTATCTTAAAAGTCAGGAATAGACATTCCCCACAAAGACAAACCAGCTTCGATGTGTGAGTGAACTGAAGGGGCCCCATTTCTGCTCTGTAAAATCTTCCCTAGTGGCCACCGCAGCTGAACTGAAGCCCAGCGTTGGAGTTCTGCTTCGGCTCCCTGAACCAATCTGTTACTGGAAGAAAAGGAGCCAGCGCTTATGTCTGAGGTAAGGCATCTCCAAAGCGCCAGGGGACCAGTCTCTTCAAAGGACAATGGGGTGAGTACGACACTAATGAGGGGATCCCAGCTTTGGGGCTTTAGCACCACTGTTTCCCTCCTGGGCCCCTTCTGCTGAGTGTCAAGCACACGCTGTGATGGAAAGCTTCTGCCACGGCTCATCAGGCTCACCTGGGTAACTGCAGCCCAATGTGCACTGGACCCAGTCCTGGTGTGACTGATGAGCAAAGCAACCGTGGGCCTGTGAGCTAGGAGAGTCCCCAAGTGGTGCTTGGTAAGGATGGAGGCAGGAACCAAACCTGAAGGGTCTTATTTAAAAGATCTAGACTCTGCACATTCTCTCCCTCTCCCTCCCTCATATCTCCCTCCCTCATGCCTGCCTCCCCCTCCCCCGTCCTGTTCCTGTGTATTCCTGTGTAGTGTCATTGTGGGTGCTGGAGTGCCATAGCACATAAGAAGTCAGCGGACCTTGGGTATCTGTCCTTGCCATCCACGTTGCTTGAGGTAGGGTCTCATGTTTGACTATCAGGCCCCCACATTTCTGGGGATTCTCCTATCTGCTTTCTACCTAATATTAGGAGCACCAAGATGACCAATATGCACTATCATGCCTGACTTTCCATGAGTTCTGAGGATTCAAACCTGTGTCCTCATGGTTATGCTGTAAGTGCTTTACCCACTGAGCCATCTCCCCCCAACCCCCTGCTCAAAAGTCTCTGGTTTTTGTTGTTGTTGTTGTTGTTGTTGTTTGTTTTTGTTTTTAATCAACAAGATGTATTACTTTGAAACTGGGTCACAGTTAGGGAACCAGCAATGTGACACACCATGATGGGTCTTTTGTCTCTTGGAAAGAAGAATCCAACAAGGATCAAGCCTGAGATGAGGTGCTAGGACCTTTTGCAGGGTGCTGGGTTTTCCTCAGCCATGGGAGGCAAACTCRAAGAGGAAGACTGCARGCAGTTAAGCAACTCAGTGTTCTGCTAAACAGCCCTTCAATTAGCTTGCCACGCGAGATAATGAGGCTAATACGAAGTGAGCCCTTCTTAATTGAAAGTGGGAAAAAGTTGTTTTATATTTTCAAAACCATCCGTAATGAGCATTATTAATTTTACAATCAAAATCTTGCAAAGCATCTGTCTATTCCGAGCCATGAAAAGCGGGAGTGAGTAGATGTGCCCACAGGAGTTGAGCCAGCACTGTCACCTCACCTGATAGCCTGGATGTGAAGACACATACCTGGCAGAAAGGTATCCTGCTTTTGTTTGTGTGGTTGTTTTCCTGTTACTTTTCCAACTTCATCGGCTACTGACCTGTGCTTCCAGCCCAGAGCCCAGTTGGAAGCAAATCATTTGCAATCTCCCTGTTGGTCTTGTTTTCTCTTGCARTCCCATGCAGTTTTCTTCCTGTGGAATACTGAATACCCTACCCTTTTCTTTCYTACAGCATCTGGGCTCTGCCCAGTCTGTGTATAAATCACCTTTCAAATCTCCCTTCCAATACCTCCTCTGAAGACATCCCGGACTTCACTTCACTCGGGAGACAMACGGGCTCSAWCTCCCAGGKCCTCTGGCCAGGCACTCTGCAGTGCCAGAGTAGCATGGGTGTGTCCAGTCCTGCTTCAATGTTTCCACTTGGTCCTCAAAGCGCCCTGCAGGCAGCTTGCNCAATTATATGATCGATTTTGGAGAAGGTACCATGAGGTGGTGAGAAGAAGGTATATTCTTTTGATTTAGGACGAAATGTTCTATAGATATCTATTAAATCCATTTGGTCCAAAACTTCTGTTAGTTTCACTGTGTYTCTGTTTAGTCTGTGTTTCCCTGATCTGTTCATTGATGAGATGGGGGTGTTTAAGTCATCCACAACTATTGTGTGAGGTGTGATGTGTRTGTGTTAAACTTCAGTAAAGTTTCTTTTAAGAATGAGGGTGCCCTTGTATTGGGAGCATACATGCTCAGAATTGAAAGTTCTTCCTGGTAGATTTTTCCTTTGATGAGTATAAAGTGTCCTTCTGTGTCTTTTTTGATGACTTTTGGTTAAAGTCTATTTTATTGGATATTAGAATAGCTAGTCCAGCTTGTTTCCTCGGACCATTTGCTTGGAAAATGCTTTTCCAGGCTTTTACTCTGAGGGAGTGCTTGCCATTGACACTGAGATGCATTTTCTTTATGCAACAAAATGTTGGTCTTGTTTACCTATCCAGTCTGTTAGTCTTTTTATTGGGGAATTGAGTCCATGGTGTTAAGAGATATTAAGGAATAGTGACTGTTGCTTCCTGCTATTTCTGAGATAATTTTTCTGTTTGTGTGGTTATCTACTTTTGGGTTTGCTGAAATAAGATTAATTTCATACATTTGTAGTGTGTAGTTTCCCTCCTTTTGTTGGTGTTTTCCATTCATTATTCTTTGAAGGGTTGGATTTGTAGAAAGATACTGTATAAATTTGTTTTTGTCGTGAAATATCTTGGTTTCTCCRTCTATGGTAATTGAGAGATTTGTTGGATATAGCAGTCTGGGATGGCATTTGTGTTCCCTTAGGGTTTGTATGACATCTGCCCAGACTCTTCTGGCTTTCATAGTCTCTGGTGAGAAGTCCAGTGTAATTCTGATAGGTCTACCTTTATATGTTACTTGATCATTTCCCTTTACTGTTTTTAATATTCTTTCTTTGTTTAGTGCATTTTGTGTTTTAATTATTATGTAATGGGAGAAATTTCTTTTCTGGTCAAATCTATTTGGAGTTCTGTAGGCTTCTTGAATGTTCATGGACATCTCTTTCTTTAGGTTAGGGAAGTTTTCTTCTATAATTTTGTTGAAAACATTTACTGACCCTTTAATTTTAAAACTTCACTCTCTTTTATACCTATRATCCTTAGGCTTGGTCTTCTCATTTTGTCATGGATTTTCTGGATGTTTTGGGTCAGGAGCTTTTTGCATTTTTTATCTTTTTTTGACTCTTGTATCAATGCTTTCTGTGATATCTTCTGCATCTGAGATTCTTTCTTCTATCACTTATATTCTGTTATTGATGCTTGGATCCATGACTCCTGACTTCTTTCCTAGGTTTTCTATGTCCTGAGTTGTCTCCCTTTGTGATTTCATTATTATTTCTACATTCTTCTTTAGATCCTGNTGCTCCAAGCTCCTGGATGCCAGCAGACTCCTGGCAGGTGTGTGTCCCAAGTGATCCTCTCCTCTGGTGATCCCTTCCTACCAGTCTGCCCCTCCACACTATCATAGGAGCAAAGATGGCAGTGRCTCACCGCCAAGCATAGACTCCCTCTAACAGCCTCCCTGCAGAGCAGATGACCCCTGGCAGGGTAGGCGCTGAGTTGGCTGGCTATGGATCTGCTGAGCTCCTGGGTGCATGGGRAGTCCTGGTGGGGCACATTCCAAGCAATCCTCCACTCTGGTGATTCCTGCCTACCAGTCTGCCCAACCACACAGTCACAAGAGCAAAGATGGTGGCACCCCACCTCCAAGCACTGGGACTCCCTCCAACCGACTCCCTGCAGGTCAGATGTTCCCTGGAAGGATAGGTGCCCAGACAACTGTGGGGCTACCCAGTTCCTAGGTGCAGGTGGAGCCCTGGCAGGCTGTGTCCCGAGCAATCTTTCACTCTGGTGTTACCTGTGTACCTGGTTGACATGTCTGCTTGGACAAAGGAGCAAAAATGATGGTGACCTCACGTCAGAATCCAGGACTCCCTCTAACCACAGGACTCCCTGCTAGTTAGATGCTACCTGGCAGGATAGGTGCCCAGACAGCTGTGGGGCTGCCCAGCTCCTGGGTTCAGGTGGAGCCCTGGTGCGCAGTATCCTGAGCCATCTTTCACTCTGGTGTTTCCCTGCATACCTGGCTGACCTGGCAGCTTGGTCAAAGGAGCAAAATAGCCATGCCAACCATTTTATTGTCATTATATTGTAATTGGTTTGGAAAATTCAAGTGTCATTCTGCATATGAATAAAATAAAAGTCTCAATGAGGCAATATGTTGGGAGACTATGCAAACATCACAAAATAAAAGAAAGAAATGATAGRGATAGAAAATTTGACATGACAACAAAGAAAAAGTAAGGATAGAACCCAAAAGCTATCTCAGTCAAGGAGAAGTGAGGGGCTTGGTGGTTKCCAGGAAAGTCTCTTGTTTCATGGGTGACATCTTTAGACCCCAAAGACAGCAGGATTCACAGATAATTTCAGGAGACTATTAGCAGCTTGCACAAGTGTGAGGATTGAAGAGCCTGTGAGGAGAGGAAACAAGAGTCAGAACTGTGGTAGAGGAGAGGGAGACTCTTTCCTCAGCCTTCCTCAATCATTTCTACTTCCCATTTTAGCCTTGACTTAGCTTCCTGTAGTAATCCCGGCTCCTTACTCTCTCTCTTCTTCTGATTCTGCTTTAGTCATTTCTGTCCACAGGAACACAACCACAAAGATACAATAAACATCCAGGACATTTCCTACATGTATAGGGATAGTCTTATTCAGCTAAGCATCCACACATGTGCTTCTTCCCTTTGCTCAGTTTGTCCCAACTACTAAACACATACGTCGTCCTAAGCCTGACAGGAAGAATTAGCTGGAGGAGAGAAAATGTTCTGAAATAGCATGGTTGAGACAACCATGGAGACTCTCGAGTGCTCTGCAACACGTGGAGGCATGGCTTCTTGAGAAGCAGGTGGAAAGAGGGAAAGGAGGAAGGATCTGTCTTCTTACCTGCATGATCATGAAGCCAGGCCACAGCCTTCCTTTCCAGAAGTTCCCACTCACACTTTAAGTCCTTGCCAATGGCATGCAGCCAGACCACAGCCAGCACTGTGGCCCAGGCTGAGGGGTCCTCGTGCTACAAAACAGAAGGAAACTTTTGTGATGCTACAGGCAGGGCAGGAAGTCACTCAAGAGTAAACAAATAGATTTAGTATCACCTTCCACAATGTTCCCTAATCTGCTGCTTCATGGAATTTCTTGTCCAATCCTTAACAGAAAGAATGGCCACAGCTTCAAGACAGCTTTCCATTACCATTTAGAAAAGGATTTAAGCCCAGTGTAATCATCATCACATTCCTCAAAACACTTCCAAACATTTTGTGCATGGATAATTGGATGGTGGAAAGAGAAGAAAATGTAAATTTGATTTCTTTTAAGGTATTATGTTCATCCATTTTTATCCACAATTACCAAAAAAAAAAATTCCTAACAATTTTCAATAGAACATTTCTAAGCATGAACATAAGTAGTATAAAATAATTGCCTAAAGTTGATCTATAGATTATTATAATCTTATAATGATGGATATTAGGTTCTTGCCAGCTATCGATGTAGTCACAGCACAGGGCAAATGGCATATGGAAATCTTTAATCATAGCCCAAGAATGAAGCTCATCCTGAGGATCTTGGTTCAGATCTATTGCTCACATTGCCCATGGCTATAGTACACCTGTGGATTCCATATGCATGTGCTCTCTGTAAATTGTCTATCTCTATTACAGCTGTGGACTAAGAATCAGAAACAACTCTTGACTTTTATTCCTGTCGCATAATTTTTGTTAGTGCTGTTATTACTGATTAAAGATCATGATCAGAAATGTTCAAGAGATGTCAAGTCTCTTACTTATCATTTTTCTTTCAGTTTTATTATCTACCTATAGCAATCTTTGATTTATAACTTCATTAAGGACATTATTGAAAATATAGATCTTCAAAATTTAAGGCATTAGATAGCTTTCTCCATTTTTGACATCTATTTGTTAATCATTAACATTATTTTCAGCTAGCATTTAAAATTTTCTGGTTTCCAACTGAAATTTAGATATCAACATAATACACACACATACACACACATACATATGTAAATATATACATACATATTCTATTGTGCTATATGTTTTTATTGAATCAAATATATGACCTCCTTATTCTGTTTGTTCTACTGGTGATCTACTTCTATAGCTAGCAGTAGATCTTATTTTTTTTAAATGTTAAAAATGAATTATTTTAACAAGTATCCAACAGGAAATAATTATAATGAAATATTCCCATGGCTTTACCCCAAATAATTAAGTCAGTTTACATATTGCAGTATAGATACCACTAC
>BDUI01014033.1:16372-26643 GCA_002335545.1 Apodemus speciosus | reverse complement strand
CCCAATGTCCATAGTCTTAATCTTATTTGGTCCTAAAACTCCATTATCATTTCTATCCTGCTTGATGTTCACAGAAATTGGATGACTTTTCAAGATTAGACAATTCATGCAAGCTCACACCACGTTCAAGTCTCCATCTCCTGGTTCTTAGAGGAATCAGTGTTGGGTGAACACAAGGGACATTAAAATAAAAGTTGAGCTAAATCCCTCAGGATCACAGACAAGAGCTTCAAGTCCTTGTCTCAGTTTCCAGTGAGGTTTATGAAAAGAACACATGACAGTGCCTTGTTTCAGTTTGAGTTTAGTTTGATTTTGATGAAATGATTCGGGAAAATTCTGTTGGACATTTATAGTCCCATAAATCTAAAGAAATGCAATGAAGTGGGGGAATAGACCTCCTGCCAGCTATAAGCAAGCTTTACCTCAGCATGATAAAAAASATTATGACTCTAGCAGACTACTAAGAACCCAATAAACACATCAGAAATCATGATTGGATGGCTTTTTTCCCACCCCAGAGTTTAAGGCCTAGTGCGGAGTGCATACCACTGTCAAATCACTACTTGGCCAAGAACTTTCTGGTAGTTTTGCTGATCTATGAAGAAAGACAGCCAGATGACCTCCAATCTTAATATGCCTTGGAAATTACTTCTTCTGAGTAGGTAGCCTGAAGCGCTCGTCCTTGCTTCTTGCTATGACTTTTAAAGGTAATTATGTTTTCCTTTTAGCTGAACTTTTTCAAAGAAAGTCATTTCCCTGGAGAAATGACAAAAACATTCCCTGCCTTGTCTTTACCTAATGGTTGTTGAGCTGCTGTTATGAAGGAGGCATAATACCAAATGTGCAAGGGAACCATTGCTTCTACGGTCTTGCAAGCTGCTCCACTGTATCTCCTATAATGAATGACCCATGGCAGCAGGACTGCCCTAAAATCAAAGGCTATTACTGTAACGCTCTCCCAGCAGGGCCCTTACCAGGCATTCCTGCTTCTCCTCCCCATCATCTACATCCAGTGCAGATCCTGGGCACTCTTTGGCACACAGAAGGAAGCCCTGGCCTCCTGAACAAGTTCCCACAACTCCTTGACAAACAGCATCTAACCTTTCAAATTCACTGCTTTTCTGACCATGCCTAGAGACTTGTTTTAAAGCATGCTTAAAACTCCAACATGACCAGCAGTGGTGGCCCATCTCATTACTCAGGAGGCAGAGCCAGGCAAATCTCTAAGTTCAAGGCCAGCCTGAACTACAGAGTAAGTTCCAGAACGGCCAGAAAAACCTTGTCTCTCGGGAAAAATCAAAATAGCAAACAAACAACAAACCTGGTATCTAGGTAGTTCCCTTTTTATTACAGTCAGCTGCCCTGATTTGCTAAAACTACTCTATCATGGCTTGCTTTCCTGTCTTTTCTGCTATATCATCATTGTAAAACAAAATCTTCTGTTCATTCCTGACTATATTGGGGCAGAAATATACAGTGGTCCTCTGTAATGAGTCTAAAATAACTTCTATGAATGGTAAAGTTGAGTTTGTTAGCATCTTGCCTTCTAGAGAAGAAAAGAAACATAGAAGATACGGGAGACTGTGAGGAGAGTGGGGAATGGGTGGTCAGATCTGACCTGGTTGTTATTTGGAAATCTGGATGGCACAGATACAAGGCTTTACTAGATGCCAAAGTTGCAGAAACTGTTCTTCTATGAGGCCAGTGGGTCCATTTGGAAACTTGAGCCACTCAGGGGCTGATTTGGATTGATGCTAATTTCCCCCACCATATGTATTTCCTATTGATCTGAACTTTAAACTTGAAGTACCAAATGGGTTAAATTTTGCCAGAAAAAAAATAGTTGGCTGTCTCACAAGAATTCCCTTTTTTCTCTGTCTTTCTCTTCCAGTAATGAGAAGGTCACATGGGGTTCCTTGGCACACTGCTTAAAAACCACTGCTACTCTTCTGACTGTGCTTGTGTTGCAGCCTTCCAGTTCTGTTCCTTAAAATGACTGTCAGCTACTCTTCTGACTGCCAGCTACTCTTCTGACTGTGCTTGTGTGGTAGCCAGTTCTGTTCTCTAAGATGCTGTCAGGAGCCCATCATCCTCCTTTTCTGCTTTCATCCTCTCTTTTTCATATCCTCTCTCTCATATCCTTTTTCCTTGCTCTTTCTCCTCAATCATTCTACTAGTCTTCAAGGAAACTATGTGTGAAAGACTGACAGAGACAACGAAATAGCCTTTTGTTTCTTCTAGTTTGGAGATTTTTTAAGAAGAGGAATAAAGAGGAACTTGGAGAAAAGAGGGAGAGAAGAAAGGGAAGAAAGGAGAGGAGAATGAGGGGAAGGAAGAAGTGGGAGAGGGAAAGGAAGGAGGAGGGGAAGGCAAGAGAAGGGGAAGAGAAGGAAAGGGGAGGATAAGGAAAGGGAAAGGGGAGGGAGGGGAAGAGGAATTAGTGTGAGACTGAAGCATTACTTCCATCTTCTTTCCTCTTCCCAAAAAATATCTCAAGTTTCATTTTCTTCATTTTTCTGTACTGCAACCTGGTGTGGTTGGCTGAAATAGTCTTAGAAGTGGCTAGAAACACATTCTTCATCAATGAGAAAAAGTTGACCTAAGAGGGCACCATCTCATTGGCCTTGTGTGAGTAGACCTCATACTCTACTCTCTGGGGACTGAAAACAACATGATTGTTTCCCAATTGGCAGATCTGGGTCTGGGGCCCTTTGGCACACAGCTGGGATGTTCTGTAACTGCGACATATAAGATACCAACGTGAAGACTTTCCCAGGGTCCTTGGTCCCTGGGCACTAGAGCAGTGCTTGCCAAGGACTTGGAGCTCAATAAATATTTATAGGATTAATAAACCTTTTTTCAATATTTTAAATCTTTCATTTATATAGAAGTTTCAGTGGTAACACATCTTCTCTGAAATGAAACCTCTTGGCCCTTCCTATCAAAGGCTACTTTGATATTCTAAAAATATGTGTATTAATTCTTTGAGAATTCCATATGATATATTTTTATCATATTTGTTTCTACTTCTCCCTTTTAATTCCCAGACCCATTCTGTGATGGTTTGAATAGGAATGTTCCCGTAGAGTCATTCGTTTGAATGGCTGGCCCATAGGAAGTAGCACTGTGGAAACATGTCACTGTGGGAGTGGGTTTTGAGGTCTCATATGCTCAAGCGATGCCGAGTGTGGTATACAGTCACTTTTGCTGCCTGCAGATAAAGATGTAGAACTCCCATCTTCTTCTCTAACACCATGTCTGCCGGCATGCCTCCATGTTTCCTCCCATGATGATAATGGAGTAATCTTCTGTAAGCAAGCTCTAATTAAATATTTTCCTTTATAAGAGTCACTACAGTCTTGGTGACTCTTCACAGCAATAGAATCCCTAACTAAGACACACTCTCACCTCCCTAATCCCCCAACTTCATGTCCTCTTTCTTTTAAAATAACCTATGGAGTGCACCTTGTGCTGGCCATATACTTATGGGTATGGGGTCATCCAGTAAGGTATGAATGAAGTATCAGGGGCCACATTCTTAAAGAAAACTGACTCTCCTTCCTTGGGAACCCATCAACTGTTCATAGCTCCTCAGTTAGTTAGGGGTGGCTCGGGAACCCTTTCCCCCTTCATGTTAGAATGCTGACTGGCTTGATCACGCTGACAACCACACTGCTGTGGGAGCCTAAGTGCAGAAGCCCTGTCATGTTCAGAAGACACTGCATCACTCCAGCACTGCCTGACCTCTGGCTCTTACAGTCTCCCCCTCCTTCTATCACTGTCCCTGAGCCTTGAGGGAGGAGGGGATATGGATACCCTATTTGTAGCTGACTACTTCACTGACATTTGTTCTCTGCTCTTTGACCACTTGTGAACCACACAACTGGTGTGATTCCCTATCCACAAAGGAACTTCTCTTATGATGTCTGAGAGCTCTGGTAATCTATAGGCAGAGGAACACTCACTTAGAGGGCAATAGGATACTGKGTGTATGTACCAGAATAATAGTAGTAGATTAACCATTGGGACTGTGATCTCCCCAACCATGAATGAGTTCTTGGGCAGATTTATAGTACCAGGCAGGTGTTTCTTCCTGTGGAGTGGTCCATAAATCCAATCCCCTAGAGGCAGAAGGCAACCTGGTACCTTTTCCTTTCTTTCAATATTCTCTTTTTTAAAACTTTTATTGTTTTTTGGGGGAATTTCACATCATGCACACCAATCCCACTCATCTCCCCATCCCCTCATACCTGCCCTGCACCATTGCAACCTCCTCTCAAAAAAACAACAACAAAAATTTCATGGTAGAAGCTGTAGTGTGTCACAATGTATCTCACAGTAGACTCTTTTGTCCACACTTCTTTACTTACAAATGCTCACTGCAGTGAGTCATTGGTCTGGTTGGAGGTCTCTGGTTTCTGCTACACTATCAATACTGGATCCTCACTGGAACTCCTCTCGGATAGCCTGTTACTGTCCAGTGCATGGAGATCCTGCAGCTTTGAATCTCAGGACCAGCCCCTTCACACACACCAGCAGTTCCGAGATGGGATAGATGGTGAGGTCTGGATGCCAAGCTCTGGATCTGGGGCTTGTGAAGTATCTGAGTTAGTCGGTCCACCAGCTGTCCCACAGCCACACCACCAGGACAAGCTCTCCAGCACTGTCCTGGATGGCCCGCCCGATGCCTCAGCAGTCTGGCTACTTTCAGATTCTACAAGCCACACCTTAAATACCAAGTCCCAATCTCTTGTTCAGAAGAAAGAGTGACCCTGTCAAGTAGCATAGGTCACACGTTAACTAAACAGGCTTCTTCATGCTGCAAGCCCCACCCCTTCACTCCATATCCTAAGAGACCTCTGAAAGAAGACCCCTTGCTTTGTCTCTGGCCTGAGACTCCTACTTCAGACCCTGAAGTTTAGCTTCCATTGTTACAGTCCTTTATCATTAAAAAAAAAAAAATCCTGATTCAGCATCACCTTGAACCCTCTGACCTAACAGAGGGTCTTTTGACACAAAGTCTTTCATTCTTTCTGCATAAGCGTCATGGCCTGCATGTGTTGTCTGGCTGCCATGAAGCTCTCCGGTTATGGAGTTTTGGTTGCCTCCTCATGCCAACCCTACAACGACTCAGGGTCCTACAGCAGGGCCCTTTCTGGTCCCATTACCTCTTCAGTTCACCATGAAAAGGGTAAGTTGTCTTAGACAGCACAGCTGCACTGCAGAGTGAATGGAAATATCTAGAGAGATAAGAAAGAAAGCAGACACCGTATCCCCTGTTGCCTAGAGGTAGCAAAGAAAGTGTTCTTGAAGCTCCTCCTCCCGAGGGAGGGCTCTCCTCCAGAATTTTARTGACAGCCTCTTTCCCATGCTGGTTCTCACTCTCAGGCAGGCAGAACACAACGTTTGCTGAGTAAGACTCATGACTCAGCCTTTCATCCTGCAATCACATATATTTTTAATTTAAGTTCTGTGCAATTTGGCTAACATTAACTTTATTGGGTAATTACCTCATTCGGAGTGCTTTCAACAGAGCTGTTGACAAGGATGCCAGCCTTCAGGAGCTGTGCTTGCTGACAGCAATACAAAGAGAGGCTGCTGTAGGTTTTTCTTTTAACCTATTCATTAAAATTTTATAAGCCATTTCCCCTTGTGGGCTTTCCCTTGTAGCTTGCAAGGGACCACAGCTGTTAGGAGGCAAACAGGCTCCCTGTCACCCAGGCCAGCTGCCTCTGAGCCAGAGAAATTCCCTAAAGGCTTTCTCATCCACCCAGGAATTGTCAGGGCAGTGAGGCACCACCACCTGGCAAGGTAGCAAAAAATATCAGGGCACCAATGGGGAAGGGCATGGGTGAGTTCTTCCCTGAGACAAAACCCTGGCTGTCCGTATTCATGATCAGCAATCCCCAAGAGGGTACACACACACACACACACACACACACACACACACACACACGCCTTCGCATGAAGCCCTCAGGATTCTGAAGTTAAATAAATATGTTCTCTTGTTAGGTGAATTTAAGATACATGAGGCAGACTTCATGCTTCTCTTAAAGGGCGTGGCCACATGCATAGGATTCTGAGAACTATCCCTTGCTGTTACTGATTGGATTGTGTCTCCCCAAAACATTTTATTTGTTGAAGCCTAAACCACGGAATGTGACCTTATCTAAACATAAGGCTGTTGCATGTGAAATCAGTTACGATGATGTTGAATGATGCTGTGTGGGCCCCTGATCCTCGCCTTATGAAAAGAAGAAATGTGAGCCAGGGATGGTAGTCCATGCCTGTGGTCCCAGCACTCTGGAGACTAGGGTACGTTTACCGTAAGTTTGCAGTCACCCTGGGATGCAGAATAAGTTGTAAGACAACCCGCAGTGTGAAACCCTGTCTCAGAAAAAGAAAGTGGAGGTGTGGACAGAGACACTCAAACAGAGAGAGAAAGCACAGGGCAAACTTGAAGGCAGAAGACAGAAAGGCCCTTCCCCAGCATGGAGCCCTTTGAAGTTGCCAGCAGCCTGCCAGAAGCTAGGACTTAGGGTAGAACAGCTTCCCCTTGGGAGCCTTCTGGACAAACTGAACCCTGCTCCAGACTTCCAACCTCCAGAACTACGAGACAATCAAGTGCTGCTGTTTAAGTCACCAGGTTATGGTATTCTGTTACAACCACCCTAGAAAACTAACCAGAAGGTCAGACAGATTCCCTGAATGAAGCTTCAAATAGGCAGTGAGGCCAGAGAGAGTGATCAAGCCTCTAGCCTGGGGCCAGGGCTCTGCTCACACCACACCTAGCAGACCCCAGTGTCAGCAAATCTGCTTCAGGTGGCAGAGAAATGACACGGAAAGACAGAAGGCTGGCTGAAGTAACAGAAGATGAGAGAGGACATGATGGACCCACTCCTGTTTTTTAATAGAACTCTCATGAATGAAAATTGAAAGGATATTGGCCCCCATAACTGATTGCTAAGTTTGTTGAGTGTTTGCTCTGTGACCCATCACCTGACCTTAACAGTGACTCAATGTACTGATGAGGAAGCTAACACAGACATTTATAAGACACAGCCAGTGTGCCCACCTAAAGCTCAATGTGGCCAGAACTTGGCCTCTGGCAGCCAGTCCAGACTCTAGTTCTAACATCTTCACTATCTGTTTCCAGGCCTTCACCTGGGGATGAAAGGAACTGCACAGCACAAGGGTAAACGAAGCTCATAGTTCACATTGCTTAAACCCCAGTGAAGCCTCTACACAAAGGCTTGTCCCTGTGCCCTACTGTTTTCCCTACACTCTGGCTTGTTAGGGGGAAAAAAGAGTCCTTTGATTACTTAGAATCTGGACACCAAGACATGATCTAATTTATTCAAGTATTTTACTATAGTTGGTTCTTTCTGATCATGGAGTTTGCTCTAAGGATCTCTCTTTGCAGTACAAAGAGCATGTGGGATTAAAAACCTCTTCAGAATGGAAGTCTTAGCATTTTCACACATTAGAGCTGATCCACTTGCCTTCTGCTTTGATGCAAGGCCAACAGGGAACCTTCACCACTGGGGTAAAGCCGTCACAGCAAATCGCTGGCTTTTCTGGGGCAAGTTTGATCCCAAGGTCCTGCCCTGTGCTGGCATACAAGCCAGAGGTCCCAACCCACCTAAGATCAAAAATCAGGTTAGCCATCATATGCTGCATATCAGGCAGTCAAACACAGCTATTGATTTCTATAGCTATTGACCAGATAATATCTCCAAGAAGACGGAGACATCTTTATCTCTTGGTATTACTAACGTGTGCCCCAATACAAAATATTTTTGTACAAAGAAAAAGAATCCATATCATTTATGTGAGAACTGGGAGTTGGATAGAGAAAAGCTAAGGAATATAATGTTAGAAATGGCTTGCAGGAGTTTAAAATACCCTCTCGTGCTAGACTGAAGAATGTAATTTAAAACCTCAAAGATTTTTTTTGCTTGCCCTGAAGCAAGCTGCTACTGTAATACTTTAACTGGAACCTTTTATTGCATTAGTCACTGACTTTAAAAATGCAAATCTTTTAGATATAAGCAACATGAAAGGCTTATTCTTCAGGATTTCTTCTTCTAGTCCCTGAACTTTCGCTTACATCTTTTTCTCAGCTTATCAGAACATGAAGAGATTCACACACACGTTCCTTTTGAATCTTCATTGTCCATGTGTATTCTAAAAGGTGTCTCACTTAGAATCTGGAAATACGTTGTTTGGAAGGGAAAAAACTAATTCCAAAATAGCCTACACCTATACTTTCAAGCTTAGGTGTACAGATTGGTTGGTACTAGATCTTTTTAAGAAAAAAAATGATGACTATAAATGCCATTGAGTTTTTACTTGACTGGATGGAGAGCATGTCCTACATATCAACAAGTGGGAACCCAAAATTGTTTGGACTACCACTAAAACTATATGGATAAGAAAAAATGCATTTAAAAATATGATTCGTGCCACATGGTGCTTTGCTCGCAGGCCCTCCGCCACTATGCTGATATTCATCCTAAACACCCATGTTTCCAGCGCCTCCGTGCCAAAGGGGTTTCTCGTTGAGCTCATCCAGTGGCTCGCGCAGGCCACCGGCAAGCCGGCACAGTATATCGTAGTGAATGTGGTCTGGGACCAAATCTTGACTTTTATCAGCTCAAGAAACCCCTGAGCCCTCTGCAGCCTGCACAGCATCGGCAAGATCGGTGGCGCCCAGAAGCAGTGCAGCCTGCTGTCCAATCCCCTGAGCACCAGCCCGCACTGAATCTACATCAGCTATTACAATATGAACACAGTCAACRTGGGCTGGAACAGTTCTACCTTCGCTTGAGTTCCGACCTGCACCGTTGTTCTCGGAACCTTGATGCACACAATGTTCTGTGTTCACCCACCCATAGTGGTGGCCACCCTTTGGTCGGGAGAAGTAAATGGGTTAAGAGAAAAAATATACATATGATTTGTTGGCCTAGTTATAATGACATTCATTTACGGTTCTTTTAAATCACCAGAATCCAGCTTGGAAAAATATCCCATGTCTAAAACACTGGAATCTTAGTCCAGGATGGGAGGATTTCTCCGTGTTCCTTCGTTTCGTGTCTGTCTAAGCCAGTGGTCCTCACAGATCAGCATGCTTGAGAAACACCACTCAGTGGCTTCCAAGCCGCGAGCTTCAGCAGTCAACCCTGGCAACTTGTGGTTCTCTAGGCTAGGGTGAGATCCGTGAGTGTGCACTTCTAACAAGGGTTGAGTTAGCAGGCTGTGCCGCCGACAGGACCGAACTTGGAGAAATTCCAGTCAGAAGAAAAAGAGAGCACCATTTCAATGGTCACAAAAATAGAGCTGCATTTGGGTGGTTTTCTTTTGTGATATATTTCTATTTGGCTTCCTTTCCCACAGACAGGCTGGAAGGGCAGCTATATTGGTATCTTATCCGTGCCGTGTTGTAAATCACCAGGACAGGCTTTTACAATGAGAGAAACAAATGTCACCCCACTGCCATTCAACTACAAAAATTAGCAAACTAGCAAACTCTTTCTGGGGTCCCTTCGTCTTAAGGAACATGCCTCTGAAGGGCACRGTCCCCTCTGATGGTCTCAAGATTAAGCCAAGAGGAAGAGAAGCTGGAAGCTAGGCACAGCCTCACAGATTCTCTGATCTTAGAGTTTATTGTGTGTCCTGGAGGAAGAGCAGTCACCTCTCTTGCCTTCATTTTCTGCCATGAAATATGGAAATATTATTGTCTTATTCATTCAACAAGCTCTCAAAGCTCAGTGTTGTCTGCATGTTTTTTACTGAGTTCCTACTTACTAACAAATTTAGAGATGCGCTAAACTTGGCATTTTACTCTCCCAGATCCTAGAAAGCCAGGGCTGAGAAGTTAGCAAGCAAAAGCACTCTAACAACCTCTCAAGCGACTTGGCAGTTGCTCTGCTCTGGTCCGCCTGGCTCTGATTGCTGTCAGGGGGTACAGTGCTATCCACAGCCCTGAGAATTAGCATCTACAGCTTTCTCTTCCCCACTGCAGCTAATATCCCCTAAAGGTTGATCTAAACCTCCTCAGAAGCCCCCAGTGCCTGACTGCCAGTACCTCAGAGGAAATCTCTTGTCTTCTCTACTTCTTAGAAAGTGAGGGGGGAGTTTTTTGGGTCACTTAAGTATACTATCATATCATCTGCAAATAGTGATAGCTTGACTTCTTCTTTTCCAATTTGTATCCCTTTGACTTCCTTTTGCTGTCGAATTGCTCTTGCTAGTACCTCAAGCACTATATT
>BDUI01014030.1:25150-38379 GCA_002335545.1 Apodemus speciosus | reverse complement strand
GCAAGAGGCTTGGCCAAAGAGGAAAAAGTACACTCAGTATGTCTCGCTACGTCTCCAGCGTGAGTCTTTGAGGGCACGCCATTAGCTGTGATAGGCAGCTGGAAAATCATAACCAACAACTGACAAGTCTAATCCATAAGCATTCTACTGAAATTATATCATAAAAGCAGAAAATATGAGGTCAAAGAATGTAAAGGCTGAAATGATAAACTTAGTGTTACGTAAACTAACTATATAAAGCTTTAGTTGGTGTGTTGGAGCATCCCTTGAAACCCAGCACTCAGGAGGCAGAGGCAAGTGGGTCTCTGAGTTCAAGTCCAGCTTGGTCTACAGAGTAAATTCCAGGGCAGCCAGGGCTACATAGACCCAGTCTCAAAAAAAGAAACAAACATACAAAGATAGATAGATAGATAGATAGATAGATAGATAGATAGATAGATAGATAGATAGATAGACAGACAGATAGATAAAGATAGATAGACAGACAGACAGACAGACAGACAGACAGACAGACAGACAGACAGACAGATAAACGTGGATGTGTGTGTGTACTTTCACTCAGTAAGCCATTCCCATCTTGATTTTTTTAAGGTACGGTACACGGCTTTGCCTGAGATGACACATTTGGGACACAAGTGGCATAGGCTTTCATGAAGTGGAGGGTGACTTCACCACACTGTTTTCCCGTGTTCCAAACTGTGTGGCCACACTCCTCTGTGCCAAATTCCCGAGCACACAGCCGCTTCCAAGAATCAAGCCAGGCTCTCTGTCTGGACTTGGGTCAGGAATGTTTGGTCCATTCTCACTCCCACCCCGGCCAGATACAGTTGATGACTTGGTGCCTGCTAAATCAGKGCTTTCCAGTGTCTGTCACATAGTAGGAATGTGGTACTTTTTCATTCAGTGACTGACTGAGTGCCCTGCTGTGTGGGAGAGGTGGGAGCATTCAAACGAAATGCTAATGCCCAGCTTCMTGAGGCAYGCTTTGGAGGCCAAGCTAATCCTTGTCTCTGGGAAGCAGCGCTCCACAGCCCTCCCAAGTGTGATGCTCACTGGCTCTCAGTGACAGACACTAGAGTTTCTTCACTCTGAAAATTTCTTACAATATACTTTAATCATATTCATGCCCCATTCCTCCCCCTAAATCCTCTCAGCTCAAGATCTACGCCTACTTTCCTCCCTACCCCAACTTCCTGTCTTCCTTCTTCTCCTTAATTAGTCATTGAGTCCAGCTTGAGCTGCTGATACTTTTGAGAGTGGGGCCATCATTGGAGCATGGTAGACGGACATGCCAGGCACCAAACCCTTAAGAATTCTTTTTAAGATGTGTTATTATTATTTGTGTGTAKGCCATATGTCTGGGGTACCCATGGCACCCAGGAGAGGAGGTYGGATCTCGTAGAGATGGMGTTGTAGGTGGTTATGAGGTGCATGGTGTGGATGCTGGGACCTGAGCACGAGTCCTCTGGAAGAGTAGTAAGCACGCTGAACCACTGAGCCATTCAAGCAGGCATTTCATCCAAGATGATCTATGATTGACATAAATGCACGAAAAATACTTAATATCATTAATTGTCAGGGAAACGAAATTACAACCACAGTGAGATGTATGCATTTATTAGGATGRCTTAACAGTGGTAGTATGGAGTACTAACAAGGGTGGAGRCAAACTGTATTTCTTTTATGTTGCAGGTCAGGGATGCACACATACAGCTCTTGGGAAGCAGAAGTCTCTAGCGCAGGCTGGCCTCAGACTCACTGGCTTTCTGGTTCAGCCTCCCAGTGTTAGGACTCCGRGTGCACCCTTGTACCTGGCTACTAATTTCTTATGGCTAGACCTTTGCGTGCTATGTGGCCCGTACATTCCATTCTGTGGTTTCTCTATCCCTCTCCCGTCTCTTACTCTCTCTATGAGGAGTGCGTCACATACAGAAGCGCGTTAGATGTCCTCCTCTAAGATACTCAGTCRTAATGCCTCGAGACGGGGTCTTTAGTGAACTCATGTTTGTCTTTTAGACGAGGCTGGCTGGGCAGCGAGGCCCTGGGATCTGCCTGTGTGCGCCCACCCTGAGATGGCAGGCAGACTGCCATCCCTGGCTTTCCTATGTGTGCATTAGGAGTTCAAATAAGGTCTCATGCTTGCGCAGCGAGTGCTCTTACACGCTGAGCACCTCCTCATCCCTGGAGTTTGGTTTTTGAGACAGGTTTCACTCTAGCCCAGGCTTTCCTGGAATTCATAGAAATCTTTCTATGAATTTCTATGAAGGTGTAAGCTACCACACCTGATACTTTTCTGGAAACTTCTGACTAAGGGGGAGATTCCTCTAAAAAACTGTTTGAGAATCTTTTCAACTGGCAGGTCTTAACTCACAAGGGAAATCATCATTACCTGATTTGGATAATCAACTGGGATAGATCTTTCTTTAGCTGGTAYTTTTCCACAGACTTACTTCCCTTGCCACAMCCYTTGGGTGCATGTGAACATCTCAGCTTTTCCACCTCAAAGTACAGTATGCTAGGAAAAGTTCCATGAGTCCCCAAGGACGTAAAACAAGGTTCATCTAAGGTACTGCTTTGCTTCCCCACCTCAGATCTGGAAGCACAGACGGCGTGTTTGGACCAGTTAAAAACCCTTGGACTTACTCGAAGCAGTACAGAGAAAGAAGCCGGCMGGACGCACGTGAGGACTCACACTGGCTGATCTCTGGAGGGAGCTCGGGCGGCAGYGCCGCAGCCGTAGCCGCCTTCACGTGCTTTGCGTAAGATGCTTTCTGTCTGTGCTTTAAGCCCCGCCCAGACACACACGGTCAAACTACGTGCAAAGCCCGGTAGCACAGGAACTCAGACCCCGGTCTCTATATTTCTTCTTGGTGAGCTGTTTGTGTTCAAAAATACATCGAATTGCTCTCCCAGGGTACCCAACTTTAGCCCACAATGTGACCTTTGTACATTAAAACTTAACTTAAAATGACATTTAGAAATGTCGCCTGTAATCTCTGGTTATTTTATAGCACGGCTTTATGGGTCTTACCAATAAAACATTAACCATGAGCAGACTTCATGAATCTTAGTTTTTAATAATTCTGGCATCCTTTCGCTATGCAAATGCTGACTGCATTCATTCATTGCTGCTGASTGARTCATGGTGATTTATCATTCAGAAAATCTCTAAAAAGAAAGATCCTTAGTAGTATGTGAATCAATAAGATATCTAGAATACTTTCCATAAATCTGTGACTGACAGCGTCTTACCAAGCAGAGCTTTTCAGCCTCATTAGGAGTCGATTATCTGTTATGCGTTGATAAGAACCCAGCAGCCATGTTTTAAGTCCCACTTTTAAAGGCATCTCTTCTCAGGAGAGCTGGTGTCTGAAGTGTGGTCTCACTTACAGCGCAGGTTGACCTGCCTCACTGTGTACCCAACAGTAGCCTCAAATCTCTAATCCTCTGGCTCTAATCCTGAGTGCTGTGGTCACAGGCGAGTGCCTGGCCTGTCAAACAGTTCTTAACCACCTAGAGAATAGTAAATAAATATTTATCAGTTAAGTAAGTTTGATGTGTTTCCTCAGTAATATAATATGTATGATTTTCCCTTTCCCTCTCTTTAATTATCCATGAAGTTACACCTTTCACTGGCTTTGCAACCAATAATTTATTTACATATTTTAGAACTGGAGCTGTCGTTTCCTCCTAGCTTCTTTCCTTCATACTCCCGAAGTCTTGTTAAGAAGAAAAGCTATTTCGTTTATCTCTGGACTGTTAGAGCCTTGCATTAATATTAAWGAGYGTCTGACACATTAGAAGTGCAGGATCAAGTGTGTGTTCCCCGCCTTTATCAGCCCACTTAGTGTACGTCTTCCTGAGCCTACTCCGAGAAGATGGCATCTTGACACATGGTTCCTATGGAAATGTGGGTTTTACTTTTGCACAGCCGTCAGTGAATGCTAATAAGAGACAGTATCTTTTTTAAATTATGAAAGCAACAGACTGATTTTGCAGCTTAAGTGGGCCTGGTGAGATTGCATTTTCTGTAGAGCRCAAGTGGTATGTTATTGTTAGGAACATCACTAGGAAAGTAATCCAAATTGTAATTGTTAGGAAAGTAATCCAAAGCATTACTTTCAATATAACGGCATATTACTCATATCTATACATGTATGTATGTATGTATATGTATACGTACGTATACATAATCAGTAGAAGCACCAATCAAAAGTAACTTCCAATCGAGTGTATCCAAACTGAAGTGTGCTTTTGTCTCCCATGCATTGATTTATTTGTTCTATTGCAGTTTTTTACTTAAGAAGGTTCTTAGAGTATTGTTGAGCCACACGGAGAGTGAGACAGGGCAGTGTGGAGTGATGTGGGAAGTTTTCCCAGGTACATGAGGTGAAGCAAGTTAAGGACGGGACACGTAGCGCCTGTCAAGAGGAATCCTTGCTAGGGCATGAATGTCAGGCATGGATAGAGGCGTCTGGATGAAAGCGTGCAGCGGGGCTCTTATGGGTGCTGCAAGAAGACAATTGTTACTTCTATATCATATAATAGTATTAGTATTATGTAATAGTATTATCTGATACTTGAAATTTTGTTAGGCAGGTACTGTCCAACAGTTTTCTTTTTAAACAATTGTTTAAATTTTCAGTTGTTGTAACTTTAACTTTTTCAATCCTTATTTCTAATGACGGTTCTTAAACACTTTAACCTCCCTTTTAGCCCACCACTCATCAGAGGCAGTGGGAAAGAAAGGATACGGGGAAGTGGACCTGTTTACAAAGGTTCCCTGGAGCCTGATGTGGCTCCTGAGAGGCCCTGCCAGAGCCTTGCAAATACAGAGGCGGATTCTGGCAGCCAACCATTGCACTGAGCCYGGGGTCCCCAATGGAGGAGTTAGAACAACAATATCAACCAACCAGACCACCCAGAGCTCCCAGGGACTAAGCCATCAACCAAGGAGCTGCATCTGTAGCGGAGGACGGCCTCATCAGGCATCAAGGGGAGGAGAGGTCCTTGGTCCTATGAAGGCTCAATAGATGCCCCAGAGTAGGGGAATTGAGGGCGGGGAGGTGGGAGTGGGGAGGGTGGAAGAACACCCTCATAGAAGCAGGGGGAGGGAGGATGAGATAGGGGGCTTCCAGGAGGTGGGGAAATGGGGAAAGGGGATAACATTTGAGAACTAAWTTTTAAAAAAAGATCCAATTTCAAAAAAAAGAAAGAAAGAAAATCAGCAGTTCAGTTCACAAGTCAGCAGCTGCAGCTCCATCCATTCGCAAACACTTCACAGGTACACCAGCAGTCCAGTTCAATAGAGCTGGACAGAAAACAGGAATCAGCAGCAGTGGCACAACAGTTTGCTGTCCCAGCAAGCCTCGCTGTCTCCATCACTCCATGGAGTCCCATTTATACGTATTTCCACTTTAAGTTGTGATAAAAGAAGCATATATAATTTTGCAATTAATCTCAAAGTGTATTTTTCATCTTGGAAAACTGAACCTCAGCCCCCATCTCGCTGCCCAGGCCCCAGTCTCTAGTGCCTCCTCCGGCTGTCTGTCTGTCTGTCTGTCTGTCTGTCTGTCTGTCTGTCTGTCTCTGGCTGCTGTGGATACCTCCTACATGTGCTTCCTGCATCATCCTGGTCACACAGCTTGATGTCCTTCAGGCCACTCATTTTCTAGATTTTAATCTTCGTTGATGCCTTTTGTTTTTTAATCAGAATAGCGCATATCCTCTAGGTGCCTAGCCTGTGATATAGGTATGATACATACACCTTTTTGGATAATGAAAAGCTTTTTAATATGAACATTTAACAGGTATGTCTTTTTGAATGAGAGTAACCAAGATTTTAAAATCTCAGTGATGCTGCTGAGCCTTTAAACCCCAACTTACTGCAAGTAAATATATGAATTGGGCTCATCTGCAACAAGTATTTTGACCATATAGGCTAAGAAGCTATGGGCTGGAGAGATGCTCAGGGTTAAGAGCACCGGCTCCTCTTCCAGAGGTTCTGAGTTCAATTCCCAGCAACCACAAGGTGCTCACAACCATCTGTAATCTGGTGTGCATGAAGACAGCATATGCATATACATTAAATAAATAAATCTTTTAATAAAAGAGCTTATAATAACAAGCAGAACTTTTGTTCATTAACCCTGCTACTTAGAAGACAGCCACCTGAAAGCAATCAAACGAGCAGAGCTTTGTGGGTAATGCTGTTTATCAGCAGTGGTTCACTAGAGGCTATCATGCCGGATGAGAACAGCATCACGGCCTATGTAAATGACAGCACATCTCCAGCCGTAACTCCGAGTAGACGAGCAAAGAGGTCGCGTCTGCGTTTCTGGGGATGGGGTTTAGTTTGGGGAATCATACCACCTNTTTGACCATATAGGCTAAGAAGCTATGGGCTGGAGAGATGCTCAGGGTTAAGAGCACCGGCTCCTCTTCCAGAGGTTCTGAGTTCAATTCCCAGCAACCACAAGGTGCTCACAACCATCTGTAATCTGGTGTGCATGAAGACAGCATATGCATATACATTAAATAAATAAATCTTTTAATAAAAGAGCTTATAATAACAAGCAGAACTTTTGTTCATTAACCCTGCTACTTAGAAGACAGCCACCTGAAAGCAATCAAACGAGCAGAGCTTTGTGGGTAATGCTGTTTATCAGCAGTGGTTCACTAGAGGCTATCATGCCGGATGAGAACAGCATCACGGCCTATGTAAATGACAGCACATCTCCAGCCGTAACTCCGAGTAGACGAGCAAAGAGGTCGCGTCTGCGTTTCTGGGGATGGGGTTTAGTTTGGGGAATCATACCACCTATTGTTACTTAAGTTACTTTTCAATGTTTACATGTTTTCTCAATTGTTATGATTTTAATAGCAAGAGGTGATGATTATAAACAAACAAACAGGGATGGAAATTTAGGATAACATAATGCTCTCAACAAACAAACAAACATATTTTTAAAAAGAATTGAAAGGCCAGGTGGCAGTACATGCCCATAATTCCAGTACTCAGGAGGCAGAGGCAGGAGGGAGGCTTGAGTCTACCAAGATGCAGTGTCTGTTGCTGAGTCTTTGTGGTTTTCTATAMCATATGAATCCTTTAAGCCGAAGATTACTCTATGTGATTRAGGGAAAGTACACTTTTACATGGTAGATTTCAAATGCAATTAAAGAATTCATTTCTCTTTAATCAACTCCTCTTTGAATTCCAGTGCTCTGGGATCAGACACTGGAGGATCCACCAGGAACCCTGCTGCCCATTGCGGAGTTGTTGGTTTCAAACCGAGCTATGGCCTGGTTTCCCGACACGGCCTTATTCCCCTGGTGAATTCAATGGACGTGCCAGGAATCTTCACCAGAAGTGTGGATGATACAGCAATTGTGTTAGGTATTTCTGCAGTCACATATTATTTGAAAGCCTCACTGTAAAACATTCTGTCTGTCACACATAAGGATTTCTCCTTGCAGGTGTACTGGCTGGACATGACCCCAAAGATTCTACCACAGTAAAAGACCCTGTTATGTCAGCCACGATTCCCGGTGTGATGGATGTGAGCAGACTGTGTATAGGAATCCCAAAGGTAACTTCCTTCTGTTACTTTACAGAAACGCGGGCAAGTCAAATCAGAGGACAGGAGGCGGCCTGGTGGGCTGGAATCTCTAAACCACCTTTACAGGCCTTGTGAACTGAGCCTGTGACCGCGGCCCCGCTAAGCCAGCCCAGGGTCTCCATTTGTGAAACGAGGATGATAAAATCCAGATCCTGAGAGTCGTGAGGGTTGAATCTGATTATCCTATAAAGCAAGGGTCTGTAAACTTTCCTTGGAAAGAAGGAGACGCTGTTTTAGGTTTCATAGATCATAAATCTGGGCTTTTTAACTCAGCCATTATAGTGAAAAAGCAGCCACAGGCAATTTGTTTAGTTACATAAGGAAATATGTCTGAATGTCTCTAAAATTTTATTTTCAAAAAGTGTATAAACTATAACGTCTTGCCTGTGATCAGTTTGCTGATCCCTGATGTAAAAGACAGGCATACCTTCTTTAGTAATGCCCCATTAAATGTTATTGCATTTATTCCTATTATTGCCATTTAGACTATGCTTATTACAATAGCAATTAATAATTTATGCATGTAAATAATAAATTACTGACACCTTAGAGTTAAAAAAAATCAAACCTATGTGTGTGCCTATGCGTCTGTGTATGCATGTTTTGTGGGTTTTTTTTTTATTTAAACTTTTATTTATTAAAAAAAAAAACTGTATATGGGTATTTTGCCTACCTGTACATTTGTACTGTGTACCTGGTGCCTTTGGAAACCGTAAGAGGGCATCAGATCCCCTGGAGCTGGAGCCATAGATGGTTGCGAGCTGTCTGACATGGGTGTCAGGAGTTGACTTCACGTCCTTTGGAAGAGCATCTGGTACTCTTAACTGCTGAGTCATATCTCCAGCCCTTTTTATTATCTTAAGTCATATATAGGTGTATATGTCTGCATGTGGGTAAATATTCATGAGGATAAGTGCCCATGAGGCCAGAGATGTCAGATACCTGGAGCCCGTGAGTCACCTGACAGAGGTGCTGGGAGCCAAGCTCAGGTGCTCCTAACTGCTGACCGCAGGCTGACTGTCACCTCAGGTGCCCGCCTACCTCTATCTCTCAGGTGCTGAAATTATAGCTGCGTACCGCCTTAGCCAATTACATACCTGATAACATATTAAGATTTAATATGTTTTAGAACTCTCTTAGACAAATAAATGACCCTGCGGAATAATGTGATTTCTTAATTTTGACACCATTGATATTCTAGAAAGTTCTGTGGTGGAAAACCATCTTTGGCATCACAGAATATTTAACAGCATCCCTGGCCTCCACCCCTGTGCTATAGCACCCTTCACCACTACAGCTCTCCAGTCAGAGCATCCTCAGACATTATCAGGTGACACCCTACTGCAGAGAGTGGCTGCTTTAAAAAGACGTGCATCAAGATAACTATCTGTACCCTTTTTAAAGAACAAAATAGACCCAAGCTTTAGAAGTGAACATGCTAGACACCTAGATCCTACATTGCTGTGATGTATAGCACTAGGAATACTATTTCACTTCCCAATTTTCAATACTTTTCATCCATAAAATGAGGGATGGTGACACCCATGTAATGGAGGTGCAAAGTGTAAGGTGAAAGAGCCTCTGACAGCCTCAGCAGAGCATTTGGTGCTAGTGAACAGAGCAGATGTGAGCCGCCATCTGATCTCCAGGCTCTACACTGCCGTCGGGCCGGTGCTGTGCAGTGTGTGCTCCCGTGCCGCCAGGATTTCCAGTCCCGTCTCTCAAGGTACCTACCAGCGGTGTTATCAGTTTTGTATCACAGATGTGTATCGCCAAATACAGATGTTCATGAGTCTATGTAGACTTCGCAGCCTCTGTGTTTTCTTTTGTTTTCTCTAAGGAATATCTGGTGCCAGAATTGTCAAGTGAAATACAGTCTCTCTGGTCCCAAGCTGCCGACCTCTTTGAGTCTGAAGGAGCCAAAGTGATTGAGGTGTCTCTGCCACACACCTGGTCCTCGATTGTCTGCTACCACGTACTGTGCACATCAGAAGTGGCCTCGAACATGGCAAGATTTGATGGGCTACAGTACGGTAAGATGGCTACTGGGGCTGCGTAAGATACCTCAAATGCTGAAAGACGCACACTAGTTACTCAGGAGAGTAAATCAGTAAATCGATCTTCTTCTCTGCATTGAACTTCGGGTATTCAACAGAACTCCTTTTATATTTGTTTCTCCGGACTGAAGGAAAAATCTTGAAGGGATTGTCTCCATGTGCCCAGCACATGTGGTGTAGTATCTGACAAGGTGGAGMTCAGTCAAAGTGTGCATGGATGGATGAATGCATGGATGCATGCATGTACCGACAGATGGACGGACAGACAGACGGACGAATAACAAAGTTCTTTGTGGTTTTTTTCACTCCATGGCTAGTCCTCATAACTAAGTGGTCAGACAGTCACAAATTAAATGCAGAATTACTTGGACAGGAAAGCTCTCCAAGACCCATATTGTTGACAGTACTGTTTCACAGCGAAACCTTGACTTCCTTCTCATGTGGTGTTCCCCGCTCAGGTCACAGGTCTGCTGTTGACGTGTCTACTGAAGCCATGTATGCCGCAACCAGACAGGAAGGGTTCAATGATGTGGTGAGAGGAAGAATTCTCTCAGGAAACTTTTTCTTATTAAAAGAGTAAGACAATTGCTTTTACAATCTTTGCTTTTCTTAAAACCTTAAAATTGGCATATCTAGTATTTACTGGCTCTATTAGTAGACACCTTGCCTAGATGCCTGAGGCCCCAGGTCTGATGCCCAACGTCAATATTATGCACGTGGGTGCCTGTGGTCCCATTACTGGGAACGTAGAGGCAAGAGATTGTTTGCATAGTGAGATCAAGGTTAGCCTTGCATGTGAAATCCTATTGACAAAAGAAAGCAAAATAAAACAACAGAAAAGAATAAGGAGCGGGAAAGATAGTTTCCTGGTAAGGAGCTCTGGCTGCATAACATGAGGACCAGCGTTCAGCCTCAGCTCCTACTTAGCACACTGAGCGTCCTGCGCGTGCCTATAACCCCAGATCTGCAGGAGTGGAGACAGGAGGCTCACTGGGATTGCAGGGCAAGGCCGAGTCACAGAGGAGTAGGTGGAGAGCAATAGAGGAGGGCGCTGCATTTGTATCTCTCTGCAGCCATTGGTCAGATGGTGCAGGAAGAGTGTGCGATGTCCGTAGGGTTAAAAAAAGAAAGAAAGAAAAAGAGAAATCACATGTATTATCTTCTTATATTTGGTTCTCGATGGGACTGGAGTTGCCATGCCCAGTTTTACATTTGAGGAGCCTCGGGTGTTAAACCAACTTTGGGGGCAGCTGGGGAGTCTTCTCCCCTCTCTCTGTGTTACTGACCCATGGTTGTGTCTGTGTCCGCCCTCCCCCAGTCTGCTAATAAACAGTATTGCGCACCCTTCCTATAATTTTACCTCTCCCCTCCTAGACTGCTCATAAAATACAAAACTGTAGCACTTGGTGCTTTCCCTGCTTCTCTGGATGGAATCAGCTTTCCAGGACTGCTTCTTACTGTCTAACTTGGTCATCGTTACACTGTAGGTAGACTGAGACAAGGTTCAGACAGATGTGGGACCAGCTAGTTATCATGGTTACACTGTAGCCAGACTGAGACAAGGTTCAGACAGATGTGGGACCAGCTCGTTATCGTGGCTACACTGTAAACAGACTGAGACAAGGTTCAGATGGATGTGGGACCAGCTAGGTATCATGGCTAGTCTGTAAACAGACTGAGACATAGTTCAGACAGATGTGGGACCAGCTAGTTATCGTGGCTACACTGTAGACAGACTGAGACAAGGTTCAGACAGATGTGGGACCAGCTAGTTATCATTGTTACACTGTAAACAGACTGAAATGTGATGACAGAAAATTGCAAAAGCCTTTGAGACCCAAGTTGTATCTGTTGTACAGTAATAACAGTAACATTGAACAAAATTCATCTTTTTAAGTTGTTAGCAATCAGCTGAGCATGGTGRCAAGTGCCTCTGATGCCAGCATTTAAAAGACAGAATCAGGCAGAACCCTGAGTTCGAGGCCAGCTTGGTCTATAGAGTTCCAGGAAGCCAGGGCTACAGAGAAACTCTGTCTTGAAAAAAAAAATAAATAAAAAACAAACAAATAAAAGAGTCTTAGTGGTGTACTGCCAGATGTGGGCAGGTCTTTCAATTCCAGCACTATCTAGGGTCTACATAGCGAGTTCTAGGCCAACTGTGCTACATAGTGTGATTCCTTGTCTCAAAAACTAACACACTGGGACCAGCAAGGTGGCCCAGTTGTTTACCACCAAGCAAGTGTAATTCCTGAGGTGCACATTGTGAAGGAGGGAGGTGACTCTGGCTGCTTGCCCTCAGACTTCTGCTTAGCCCCTCTGTCCCTCCTTTCCCAAAACAGTGAATAAATAAATAATAGTAATAGTCTTAGTGGTTCCTGATTGTAAAGCTGAGGACCCAGTGGCTCTTTAATAACCCTAGTGTAAGAGAATTGCCATTAAACACACACACACAAGAAAATCTCTAAGATATCYGTGTTTTTCCACAGAAATTATGAGAATTATTTCGTCAAGGCACAGAAAGTGAGGCGCCTCATTGTGAAGGATTTCGTGAATGTGTTTGAGTCTGGGGTGGATGTCCTGCTCACCCCCACCACCCTGACTGAGGCAGTGCCGTACCTGGAGTTCATCAAAGAAGACAACAGGACACGCAGTGCCCAGGATGATATTTTCACACAAGCTGTCAATATGGCAGGTGAGGATTCCCGAAAGATGTTGCTCTCTCAAAGCTTTAGACAGGCTCCCTGGTCTTCAATTCAGGTTCCAGCAGGATTGTTGCCGAAAAGTAGCACTTGAAGGAGCTTCAAGAGCACCCAGGGGGAATGTGTGTGTCCTGTGCATGCATRCTGTGTCCTGTGCATGCATGCTGTATGTGCACATTTTCTTAACCACACTGTTGGGGTTCAAGAATTGCCACACAAACCATACAAACACCCATCCATCTCAGTTAAGCAAGAATAGTTTATTGAATATACACCCCAAAAGACTGAACATCCAGGACCACAGAAAGGACTCGAAGCCTAATTGTGGTGCCAGACTGTTCTCAGAGTAGGCGTATGGAGGAATAAAACCACAATGAGCTCATTTGCAGGAGCAGGAAGTGCTGCCCAGTGGTCAGGTCTGACTCAAGCCATTTTAGACATAACAGTTCATATTGGCCTTTAACTTGATGGGTCCTGTGTAGCTTGTGGAATTCCTTAAGATTAACAAGCCTCAGAACACACAGAACACAACAGGGGACATGGTCAGCCTGACCCTGCTCGGAGTTATTTTTCTGAGTCTGTGRCTGGCAGGCCTATCACAGCACAATATGAAAAATCTGGCAGGCAGGGAACAAAATGACTGTAGCTTTTCTTGGGGCGGGACAGATAGATCTCAACAAATCATAAAATTAAAGCACAGTGTAATGATTCCCGTGTACGCCCGTACCTSCATCCATCCTTGTTAATAACCTGCTTCCACCCTCTTCTGTTTTTCTGCACATGCTTCCCACCCTGCCACCCCACCCAACACATACTGGATGTTGATGTCTCATTTGAAAAAAAAAAAAAAAAAA
>BDUI01014026.1:48911-63870 GCA_002335545.1 Apodemus speciosus | reverse complement strand
CATTGTATTCATAGCAGTCTTCTTTATAATAGCCAGAAGCTGGAAAGAACCCAGATATTCTTAAATGGAGAAATAGATACAGAAACTGTGGTACATTTACATTATGGAGTATTACTCAGCTATTAAAAACAGTGAGTTCATGAAATTCTTAGGCAAATGGATGGAACTAGAAAATATCATCCTGAGTGAGGTAACCCAATCACAAAAGAACACTCATGGTATGCACTTACTGATACGTGGATATTAGCCCAAAAGCTTGGAATACTCAAGATATAATTCACAGGCCAYATGAAGCTCAAGAAGAAGGAAGACCAAAGTGTGGGTGCTTAGGTCCTTCTTAGAAGGGATAACAAAATATTCACAGGAGCAAATACAGARACAAAGTGTGGAGCAGGGATTGAATACTGCCCCACCTGGGGATCCATCTCATATACCAAATGCAGACACTACTTTGGATGCCAAGAAGTGCTTGCTGACAGGAACATGTTATAGCTGTCCCCTGAGAGGCTTTGCCACAGCCTGACATATACAGATGTGGATGCTTACAACCCACCATTGGACTGAACATGGGGTCTCCTATGGAGGAGTTAGAGAAAGGGCTGAAGGAGCTGAACACATAGGAAGAACAACAATATCAACTGACCAGAGCTCCTAGTGTGTAAACCACCAACCAAGGAGTGCACATGGAGGGACCCATGACTCCAGCCAAATATGTAGCAGAGGATGACCTTGACAGGCATCAATGGGAGAAGAGGCCCTTGATCCCATGAAGGCTTGATGCCCCAGCGTAGGGTAATGGGAGGGCAGGAAGGCAGGAGTGGTTGGGTGAGTGGGGGCACACCCTTGTAGAAGCAGGAGGAAGGGGAATGGGATTGGGGGTGTYTGGGGGGATCAGATAAAAGGAATAACATTCAAAATGTAAATAAATAAAATATCCAATAAAAATGACTAAGAAAAAGAAAAAGATTACTGGGAGTTCCTTTAGCTAAAGCCACATGAGTTCACAGTGCTCAAAACTGCCAATCAGATCTACAAAAATGATCACCCATTGTGATGATCATCCATTGAATTCAGACAGTTGTTTTATGGACTGCAGATCTGCAAAGTAGAACCATAGGAATGCTTACACTGTCCCTTAGMCTATAATCTCTATTCACTACTTTCTAAAACAAGTCTACTGGTAATTTGATCATTTGTTTTGAGTGTATTCTTCCAGAGAAGGAATGGCAGGAATGTAAACAGGACTCTACATTCAGCCAAGCATCACTGAAACAACTTCAATTTAAGATCAGTTAGTGTGTTGTTGACACGTTGTTGTTATCTCACCTCAGAGAAATTGCAACTCTAATTCAGAAGAACTAAGAAAATTATATTTCCTCTTTCTTCCATACTTCTAGTATTGCTTCCCATTGCTTTTCAATCACCATGATTCCAAGGGAAGGAACTTGCTCTTGGTTTCCCATGCATGCATAGACCAGCTTTGTCTTTTTAGAAAAGAAGAAAAACAAAGTAAAATACATAGGATGGACACAGAAGGAGGGAGAGGAGGAGAGAAGAAATATGTGTGTACATAATTAAACATTCTGCCCTGGGCTATGCTAGCTCAGCTCAAGACTCTCAGACAAGTACTAGGGAAATAAAGACAAACTGAGCATTAATTCCCAGCTACTAGAACAGATGTCATGTATTTGTAAATAGATTAACATAGRATAAAGTGTAGTCAGGATCTCCCAGTAAGGCAACGCATATTGACTGATACAACAGAAAGAGGGAAATTGACCTCCRCTAAGCTAAGAGTCAGAGAGGGGCATGAATGGGTTCATGGAAAGATGATCCTGAAGGTGGGCCTTTGTGGACACTTGAGASTGACTGGGTGTTGGTTTTTATTTTTTTCAGTTTCTCCTCTAAGCTTTCTATAAAATTCTGTATGAAAAATTTCTGGATATCCATCTCCTATCGCTCAGCTCATATCCTGCCTCATCCATTTCCTCCCTTTATTCCCTTGCATGATCCACCAGAGAAAACCCATGGCACTGCTGCATCCATATACAACCTCACAGTGCCTCTTGGAATGTAAGACATCATTCTTCCATGAATCAAACTTGTTGTCTTTTTCACATTCCTAACATGGCATCCCTCCAGGCTCATGCACTAGCATACTTGCAGAGTGTGCAATTCACCATCTTCATTATTAAGGATTTCCATTTTGACCAACTCCCAAAGACTTATTCTGTCTAAGACATAATTAAAAAACTATATCTACATTCTTATAACCMAAGAGCTGTGGAATTACCTTGCAAAACTCTTTAAACAATTATTTTGTATAATCCAAGCCCATCTTTAACCAAGACTCACATTTGAAAATATAACTCAAGAGCTGTGGAATCACCTTGGAARACTCTTTAAACAATTATTTTGTATAATCCAAGCCCATCTTTAACCAAGACTCACATTTGAAAATACTCTAAGACTCATAATCCACTCCAATTCCACTCAAGTGTTGAATATAGTCACAATAGAAGATTTATACTTCTAGTATAATCCTTGTATCTCTCCTTCAGTGCCCATCTTATGTATTTTTCTTCTTTTCTAAACTGACAAGGCTTGTCTATGCATGCATGGATAAACCAAGACCAAGTTCCTTCCCATGGATTCATGGAGATCGAAAAGTAATGGAAGCAATACTAGAAGGATAGCATAGTCATAGTCATTCTTCATCTTCTAACTATCTTCTCACTGACTGCTGTGTGCTCCTCTCTAAACACAAAATTATGCACTAAATTTTCTTTATAGGAAAGAATAGAAAGCATCAAAGACTCAAATTATAACAGAGTGGTAATGAAGAAAATAAATTCTCAAGTAAATATGGAGAGGGTAGAGGGAAGAGGGAAGAAAGTATTCCAAATATCTCCTTCTTATAGAGCAGGTATTAAGAATCACTAATAAACATGAAATGACAGCACAAATATATTGTTTGAATATATGAAGTCCTTCATATTACCAAAAATAATGAAAATAGAAAATAAATTAAAGCATATTGCTTGACAAATTGGAAAATTTCCATCTTATATATTCAATATCATTTATTCAGATTTTAAAAATGAGATAGAGTCATGAGTTGTATAATTTATCCTTTGGAGACAGTCCTTCTAAGTGCTACATAAGAATTCATTAATAATGATTTCTTCTGCTGGTGAGACCAAAGGCATAGAGGAATATAGTAGCCATCTGTGTTTTCAATATGTATTAGTCAGTGTTCTCCAGAGTCACAGACATATGGGTAGTCTCTATAGAGTTAGGGAATTTGTTGATGACTTACAGTCTGTAATCCATCTCCCCAACAATGGTCAGCAGCAGCTGGGGATGGAAGTCCAAGGATCTAGCAGTTGCTCAGTCCCACAAGGCATGCAGGCAAAGAGAGAGTGAGTCTTCCTTCTTCCAATGTCCTTATGAAGATCTCCAGCAGAGGGTGTGGCCCAGATTAAAGGCGTGTGTCACCACACCTTTAATTCCAGATGACCTTGAACTCAGAGATCTCGCTGTCTTAATCTTCTGGGATTCATAGCCACTGTGCCTCAAGATCTCCATGCCAAGATCTAGGTTAGAAACTTGCATCTCTCAGTCTCCAGATTAGAATCACAGGTGAGCTTTCCAATTCTGTATTGTAGTTCATTCCAGATATAGTCAAGTTGACAACCAGGAATAGCCACTACACAATAGAAGCCCTTTATCCCTAAAAAATTTATTTATTATTATTTATTAATTATTTATTTTCCTCAGAGTGTCTAAGAAAATTTCAAAAGAGAAGTATTTATATATAAAAAATTCAATACCAATCATACACTTTCTTTGGTAAAAGGCTCCTATCTTAAAATACAGATTTTTTTCTATTTTCACTAGCATGAAATATATTTTAATGTCACATAAAGATGATAAGTGACATAGGCCAACAGAGACAGAGAGGTTTAAGTAGTAAATTATGGAGAGCTATCTTAAAGGGGATAGTCTACTTATGATTTTTTTCAGTACAAATTAGATCATTTCAAAATATCTAGTGTCTAAAGGCCAKTGTCTCATCTGAGAATCAGTGTCCTACATAGTCCCAGGGTCTGTCTCAGCCAAAAGTAGTCTCCATGGCACTTGCACATCCCTGTGGGTGGTCAGGCATACACTCCCTCTGCTGCTCTTCTTTGCTTTCCTCTCCATGGGCTCTGCTGACCTTGTAGGCAGTTCTTAGCATGTTTGTTGTTTATTCTCTGTTACTTTTTATTTTTTTTCAAAGTTCAAATCATCTCCTCTTAAAGCCCACATCCTAGTGTCAGTGCATATTTTAAATTCTGTGTCCTGTTGAGACAACAATGTGCAAGTCCTTGCTTTCAATTCCAGAAGTAGCTCAATGTACCATTTTTATATCTGTTATTAAAAGAATGAGTGAAAGAAGAAAAAAAAGCAAAGATGTATTGGAGAAAGRAAAAGCCAGAGCAACACCTGAGAGGCTTTTTACACAAATAGATCTTGTGTCACTGCCCCCATTGTGTCCTTGATCCTTGGTGGAATAGCACYATCAGAACTCTAAAGAGACATGTTCAGTTCTACGGCCTGATAAATTTGACAGAGACACTGAACCACACATGTGATGAGCTGGATGTCCACATTTCACTATTCTCAAAGTGGATAATAGTGGAAAWTTTCAATTGTGAAGAACTCTGAAAGATATCTAAACAATCATTAACAGGGTCAGGCAGGCTAAGCAGTTCTTTGAACAACATCTAGAAATAGAGCAACCTCTCAAGATAGTATATTTTTAAATTCAGTTTACATCCTGTTTACTGCCCCTCCTCCTGGTCACCCCCTCCCACAATCCCTCTCCCTTCCTCTGAGAGGGTAGAGGTCCCTCTTGGGTTTCCATCACCTCAACCCTGGCACATCAAGTTTCTGTGGGACTAGGCTCATCCTCTCCCACTGAGGCCAGACAAGGAAGCCTAGCTAGAACATATCCCACAGACAGGCAACAGCTTTTGGGATAGCCCTCACTCCAGTTGTTCCAGACCTGTATGAAAACCAAGCTGCACATCTGATACATACATACATACATACATACATACATACATACATACATACATACATACATACATACACACACATATGGGGGGGAGTAGGTCCAGCCCATATACACTCCTTGGTTGGTTGTTCAGTCTCTGAGAGCCCCAAGTGTCCAAATTAGTTGACTCTGTTGGCCTTCTTATAGAATTCCTAACTCCTTTGGGGCCCAAAATCCTCCCTCCAACTCTTCTATAAGAGTCCCCAAGCTCCATCNAAAAAAAAAAAACAAAGGGCATATCTTGCTTTTGAAAAGTAGTAGAAAATATTTCCATAGAGAAGAATTTTTAAAAACCCGTGTCTTTTTCACTTTATAAAAAAACTGATTATTTCACAAAATTTGGAGAATTCTTCTCTGCCTTTATACTAAACCATAGGCAATACAGAGGATTTTTGCCATCTTCAAAGTTGTTTGGTGACAAATGAGACCCCAGAAGAGAATAATCTAATTCAGCTCATTCAGACAAATCAACTTATAGAAAAATAAAATATTTCAATATGTCAATATTTGTGTGAATTATTCTGAGCTGGTAAACACATAGTTGGTATATTTGAAATGGTATGGGAGTAAAATAAATCATAATTGGACAACTTTCCCTGCAAAAGCCTTAACAGTGAGACTGAGTCCCATAGAACCTCAATTCTCTACATACTTACATATTCTGGTACATCAGCCTTGGGAGCTACCACCATTGATCTCTAGAATGTAACTTATGAATGGCAATATTAAGCAATATTCTCTTAATTTCCATCACAGTAGCTTCTCAGGACAGTTCTATACTGTGAATAAGATAGGATAATAGTCACAATTATTTGGCTTCATCCATTTGGAGGCTGTTCCCAATATAGACCTAGCCATAGTGTTTTCCGTGTGTGTTCATGTTTGAGGAAGGTTTATGCTTTGATAAAGCCTCGTTCTGTTTTAAACGACAGTCTGCCAGATCCCTGTCATCAGCACTGAAGTTTACATAAACTGAGTTTTAAGGAACTCCTCCCCAAATTCTACAATTTCCCAAGGCATACTTAATAATTGCCATAGCTACCCTGCAAGGCACATTCACCTAAATAGCCACACAGCTGGAAGGATACTTTATATGCACAAAGATTCCTAAACCTGCATCTTCCTCTGAGAGACTCTTTTTAAAAAAAAATTATTATTCGGTTTTTACTTTAAGCATGTCATGCTTTTCTCCTCCATTTGAAGGCAAGGCCTCCCATGTTGAGATAATAACATGTCACTCCATACAGAAGTGACATTCTGGGTACCACTCTTGAGTGAGCTTGACCTGAGGGACTGTTACATGAAGGGTGTTTTACAAATGTCAAAGATGATTATTCCCCAGGATAGCCAATAATGGTAAATAGGGAGCATGTGTCTTCTTTCTCCAGGGAAGGCTTTATTGTGTTGCCTCCCAATACTGCAAATCCCATTTGCAGAGGGATCCCATAGGGAGTGTGTCTCACACTAATTTTTGAGCTTGTCAAACTATCAAGGAATGAAATCTTTGCATTGCTCAAATGCAAATCTAGCATGAATATGGAATAGGCGTTTCTGTACATTGGGAGTATGTTTCTGTTCAGCTTTAAAATAAATCCACAAGAAGGCATATTTCTTTCCAAACATTAAAAAACAASTAAGCTGAGTTGCAAAATACCTTCTCTTCTCAAGTTTCCAGGACAAGGGAAAAAAACAACTATGTTTCTAGGCTCTGCACCAACCTTATTCAGGARAAAGTAGTCTGGGTACCTTCCCAAGGAAAATAGCAATGGAAAAAAATGTTCTCATGAAGCMTAAAGAAAAGATTCATCTGCCTCTCCATCTTTGTGTACTACTATCCCAACTCATAAAAGTGTGCACCCAGCTTATATTTTCTATTTCTACACCCACTTCCCTGAGATATTCTGGTTATCTCCTGAGACTGGGTTCCAAAGGCATTCTACACACATGTGACTGGCTTTATAGATTAAAGGAAATTGCTTAAATTTCACATCAGACCCACTGAAAGACTGAACTGACAAGATCTTGGAGCAGCAGATAGCTCAACAGGAGCACTGCTTCTTTATCCTCAGATGTATCTCTCCAGATGTTGGTACACCTAGAGAAGCACTCCTAGAGCAGTGCTTCTCAACCTGTGGCTCATTACTCACTTGGAGGTCGAATGACCCTTGCACAGAGGTTACTTAAAGCCATCTGCATATTGGATATTTATATTATAAGTCTTAGCAGTATCAAAATGATAGTTATGAAGCAGAAACAAAAATAATTTTGTGTCTGGGGGTTACCACAGCATGAGAAAGTGAATTAAAGTGTTAGAGCATTAGGAAAGGTAAAAACCACTGCCCTAGAAAATCRCCGTATTAAAACKTGTACACCAGGGACTCTATCAAAAATCAATGAACTCATTACCATATCTTCCACTTTAAAGCCCTTCATACATCCTGAACAACAAACCCCAAACCAATCTCTTAGCATCTCTATAACTTTATCCACTTCCAAATGCACACATCGGGGTAAAATCATCTAATTTGGACNTTCCAAAGGCATTCTACACACATGTGACTGGCTTTATAGATTAAAGGAAATTGCTTAAATTTCACATCAGACCCACTGAAAGACTGAACTGACAAGATCTTGGAGCAGCAGATAGCTCAACAGGAGCACTGCTTCTTTATCCTCAGATGTATCTCTCCAGATGTTGGTACACCTAGAGAAGCACTCCTAGAGCAGTGCTTCTCAACCTGTGGCTCATTACTCACTTGGAGGTCGAATGACCCTTGCACAGAGGTTACTTAAAGCCATCTGCATATTGGATATTTATATTATAAGTCTTAGCAGTATCAAAATGATAGTTATGAAGCAGAAACAAAAATAATTTTGTGTCTGGGGGTTACCACAGCATGAGAAAGTGAATTAAAGTGTTAGAGCATTAGGAAAGGTAAAAACCACTGCCCTAGAAAATCRCCGTATTAAAACKTGTACACCAGGGACTCTATCAAAAATCAATGAACTCATTACCATATCTTCCACTTTAAAGCCCTTCATACATCCTGAACAACAAACCCCAAACCAATCTCTTAGCATCTCTATAACTTTATCCACTTCCAAATGCACACATCGGGGTAAAATCATCTAATTTGGACRTAGACCATGTATGTCCTGGTAATCACCCTAGGATAAGACATCCTTTGCAATGCTTAAAATTAAGTTTTSAGTTTAATCTTTCAAAATTCAAATGAAATCAACTTTGGTTTTCTCAGTGTTTGTCTAGTAGTGACTAAATTAAGTAAACTACCCATATTCATGACAGTCTGGCACTTAGGCCCAAAGTATGTCTGTACACAGCTCTTATTCTGTCTGARCTTACAAGGAGAAAGAACATCACATGCTACTAACCCCAGGGCCACTAAATCACTAGATCATAATCTCCTATTGGACTTACTTGGACCACAGATTATRTCATGATGTTCTGACATCCTGTGTTCATCTCCTGTACTATCTGATGGCATATACAGATGAAATTCCARTAAGCTCTTGGTTGAGTTGAACAATATCTTTTTTGGTTAACCCAAGTCATGGATACCTTTTGTTTTTTTCTCCAAGATTAAATCATGTGAGTTTARTCAGAACTATGTTGATCCATGTTGCCAAGCCAACCCATCCCAGTTATCCCTCTTCTGTGTGAATTACCAGGTCTCCATACAGCAGCAAACCTTGCCCTGCTCCTCTCTCTAAGGGTGATAACACAATGGTTCTCAATCTTCCTAATGCTGAAACCCTTTAACACAGGCCCTCATATTGTAGTGACTGCCAATCAAAGAATTATTTTTGTTGCTACTTCATAACTAGATTTGCTACTGTTGTGAATCATAACATAAATATTTGATATACAGGATGGTCTTAGGCAACCCCTGTGAAAGAATTCTTCAACCCCTAAAGGAGTCTTAAGCCACAGGTTGAGAAACTCTGGGCTCACAGATATTAGGTAGACAGCATTTGTTCTGATGTTCCAAAATTAGAGTGGCCATGGATAGATGAGACAATATACTAGAAAAATGCTAATTGCCGAATATCATTCAATGTTTCTCAAAATAAATCATTTCTCTTACTAAGAGAATATGCATGGTACAAAAAAAATAAAATGTTTCCCCAGTGGTGTATACACCTTTCAATAAAATGAATTAGTTTGAGTTTTCTAAGATGAAAAAGAAATAAATATACTTGTCTGTATGAAATAGATTAGACATTTATTAAAAAATCAAAGAAGTGTAAGATGGCTTACAAATTCCAGGAAGTTATTATATGAATATTATGAACTTAGTGGTGCTTTATATGATGTCTATCTTTGATAATACATGGTATTCTGCTCATATTTTTACCTTCCTCTTTTCCTGATTTATTTCTACATTTCATCTAGGATGTCTGTCATCTTCCTTATACAAATATTTACCTTGGATCCTATGCTCATCCAGGAAACTTGACCCAGGTACAGTGATCTTCCTAGTTTTATCTCACCTTCTTTATTATGTAAACATTGACCTATAGCCACAAATGATAAATTGCTTTCTAAGGAAAGAAGAGCTCTGGTATCTGAAACTTTCAATTTGAATGCATGCACACATTTGGAAACATTTTGTATGTCCATGTATGCTAATGATTTTGTGTGCCTTACTTATTTTTTGTCATCTCTTAAACAAGACTAGGCATAGGTATAGTGAAGTACATTATCACTCATATTCTCTGAATACATATACATGTATACATACATATATACGTATACATAATATATACATGTACATGTAATATACATATACATCACATACATACACTTACACATATAGACATACACCACAACACTCTGACAAATATACTCCCATGTTGGTGATGTATATAAACTCTACTTGGTGACTGCACAGGATACTAATAGATGCTATTAAAGATCCTTCACATGACTTAGTTCTTAAATCATCAGATTTGAGACCACTAGAAATATTAGAGACATGTGGAAATTGGTTCAAAGGAGAATGTGCATCTTCAGATTCAGATGTACAAGAAAGACATGCCTAAATGACTTGTTGCCTAAGACATGGCCACTTGATCACCTCTGTGTAACACATCACTATGCAGCTAGACTTATAATCTTAGTACTGTCATTCAACTTTACAGAGAAGTCAGGAAACAGATTGAAACCAAGACTGGGATAAAACCATGACGTTCTAAATGTCCCCTAATATTAGCCCAGTGAAATATTTTGGGTAAGGCTCAAATTTCTGGCCATCATTTCTAAGTTTGTCTGGAGACAGAAGAGCAAGAGAGTATCCAGAAATACTGGGTTCCATACATGTCCTCAACTCTCAAGCTCTCTAAATTTAGATTTTTTTCCTCCTACAATTTGAGAATTTGTTTCTACATAAAACAGGTTCATGTAGCAAAAGGCACCATGAAAGTTTCCAAAGGAAGTAAGTAACCAATAATCAGTCCTAACAAGCTATAATGTCTTTGAACTACTACAACATGCAGCATGGGTCAAAAGCCTAAGGGTGTAGTACTGGCATGCATACTTTGATGATAATCACCAATTCTCCCACTGTACTTAAAAGCCCCTCAACGAGGGGTAAATCATTACTGGTTCTAGAAATCTAGCCAATTACTTATGGCTAGTGAAGTCATGGATCTCGGAGATGAACCTACAACCACCAATTTAATATACCTAACTAAATTTTTCTAATTTGTTCTAATACCTGCATATAATGGGAGTGTTCACCTCTCATTAAGCAAACTTCTCTTTGTAATAAATGGAGATCATTAACAAAAATCACAGCCAATCAAAATGCAGAGTTTTAGAGCCCAGTCCCAATGCATAAGGCTAAAAAATATTACATTACCTTAGGCTTGGGAAACACTGGAAAAAAGAAGATACAAAGGTTGTTTAAAAATCTACTATGTCCCTGTATAAGGGAATGCCAGGACAGGGAAGCTGGAGTGGGTCGGTTGGTGAACATGGGGAGGGGGGAGGAGTTAGGGGGGTTTCCTCCCAGTAATTCCTCATGTGAATCCTTCTCTTATTGCCTTTAGCAAAGAAATCTCCACTTTGGGTATCAACCCCCAGGCCTGATATCCCACTCCCACCCCCATTCCCCTCAGGTCCCCATCCATACCCTTCACACCCCCACCCAGCACATCAAGTTGATTCAGAATAAGGCACATCCTCTCCCATTGAGGCCAGAAAAGGCTGCCAATTTAGGGATGTGGAATCCACAGTCAGACAGATAGGCAATAGGCTCAGGACAGCCCCTGCTCCAACTGTTTGGAGTACCCTCATGAAGATCAAGCTGTTCATCTGTTACATATGTGCAGGGAGCCCAGGTCCACCCTGTGCTCAGTCTTTGATTGGTCATTCAGTCTCTGGGAGCCCCCAAGTGTCCAGTGTGGAGTTCCTGTCCTCTTTGGATTCTTCACTCTTTCTCCAAACTCTTTTGTAAGACTCTCTGAGATCCATCTCCTGTTTGGGTGTGAGTCTCTGCATCTCTTTGCATTGTATTTTGGGTGGAACCTCTCAGAGGACAGTTATCCTAGGTTCCTATCTGCAGGTATAACAGAGTATCAATAATAGTGCCTGCAATTGGTTCTTGGATGGGTCTCAATTTGGGATAGTCATTGGTTGGCCATTCTGTCAGACTCTGCTCTATCTTTGTCCCTGATCATCTTACAGGCAGGACAAAATTTGGATCAAAATATTTTGTAGATGGGTCGGTGTTCTTACCTCTCCACTGGAAGACCTTCCTGGCTACAGAAAGTGGCTCTTCAGGATCCATATCCCCCACTGCTAGAAATCTCAGCTAAAAGTGCCTCCTTAGATCCTCTGAGGCCTCTCCCCACCAGTTCTCTGCCATGCCCTGGAGATTGGCCCCACTGCCTAGCCAATCTCATTTATCTTTCCCTGCTCTCCTCTCATATAGCACCCCTGCTCCCCTCTCAATCCCCTCTTCTACCCAGTTCCCTACTTCCATTCACCTCCAATATCTATTTTATTTCTCCTTCTGAAAAAGGTTCAACCTTCCTTCCTTATGCTCTCCTTGTAATTTCAATTCTTTGGGTTTGTTGAACAGAGCATGGTTATCCCATAGTTTGGCTAATATCTACTTATAAGGGTATCCACTTATATGGTAGCATGCTTGTGCTTTGTTTGGGTTACCTCACACTAGATGATATTTTCTAGTTCAATCCATTTGCCTGTGAAACTCATGGTGTTCTTGTCTTTAATAGCTGAGTAGTATTCCATTGTGTAGTTACAGCACATTTTCTGTATCCATTCTTCAATTGAAAGACATCTATGTTATTTCCAGTTTCTGACTATTGCAAATAAATCTGCTATCAACATAATTGAGCAAGTGTCTTTGTTAGATGATACGACATCTTTTCTACCCTTATACAATCAATTTCTGCAAATATATGTGCTTGAGGAAATGTGTTTTACTTCTGTATGGCATGAAATTCAGGTAGAAATTAGCTGAGCACTCTGCTTAGTGTCTTATCAACTAGAAACCTGTTGATTGAAAGAGACCTGGCTGGAAATTATCTACTTCCAACTTTGTCAACTATTTGAACCATTTACCTCCTTGAAACTATAAGAATGAAACTTTTTCTTTCTTCTTGTCATCCAGAGATTATATTTATTTCTTAGGACACTCAACATTCCTTGTTTTTGACTCTGTACATTGTAAATTTGCAATAGATCCATTTGCTTCGTTAAAGACAAGTGATAGAAAATCTCCTCAAAAACTACTAGAATAAAATCGCATAAAACAAAACATAATCATGATAGAATAGATGGAATTTTATTGCTTTTTTTTCAAGGCCTGTTAGTTAGAACCAAGCCATAGACCCTATGTGTTCTAAAAACAAAGAAACAAAAAAAAGAGTTATACATGACAGCATGACTCATTGTGGCTTGCCTACTTTTGTCATCCATGGGTCTCTAAGAGGTCTAGACCTCCTTTAACATTNTATTGTTCTGGCTAGTACCCCCAAGTACTATATTGAAGAGATAGGGAGATAGTGGGCAGTATTGTCTTGTCCCTAACTTTATAGAATTGCTTTAAGCTTCTTTCCATTTTGTTTGATGTTGGCTAATGWCTTTCTGTATATTGCTTTGATTATGTTCAGATATATGCCTTGTATTTCCTGATCTCTCTAATACTTTTAACATGAAGCAGTGTTGGATTTTGTCATAGGCTTTTTCAGCATCTAATGAGATGATCATGTCATTTTCAGTTTGCTTATACAGTAGATATTGTTGATAGATTTGTGTATATTGAGCCATCTCTGATTCCCTTAGATGAAGCCTACTTGATCATGGTGGATGATAGTTTTGATGTGTTCCTGTATTGGGTTTGCAAGTATTTTATTGAGCATTTTGCATCAATGTTCATAATAGAAATCAGTTTGAAATCCTCTTTCTTTGTTAAGTCTTTGTGTGGTTTAGGACTCAGGGTGACTATATCTTTCATAGAATGAGTTTGACAGTGTTCCTTCTGTTCCTATTTTGTGGAATAGTTTAAKAAGTATTGGTATTAGCTATTCTTGAAAGTATGGTAGAATTCTACACTAAAATCCAATCTGACCCTGTTTTTTTTTTTGAGACTTTTGATGACTTCTATTTTCATAGGGGTTACAGAGCTGTTTAGTTTTTCTGATCTTGATTTAACTTTGGTAAGTAGTATCTATCTCTCTAGAAAATTGTCCATTTATTAAGATTTTCAAATTTTGTGGAGTACAGGCTTTTGATGTAAGACCTAATGATTTTTTGTCTTTCTTTCTTTCTTTCTTTCTTTCTTTCTTTCTTTCTTTCTTTCTTTCTTTCTTTCTTTCTTTCTTTCTTTCTTTCTTTCTACTTTTCTTACTGTATATTTTATTTATTTATTTACATTTCAAATGTTATCTTCTTTCCCCCTTCCTGCCCTCCCAAACCACCTATCCCATCCTTTCTCTCCCTGCTTCTATGAGGGTGCTTCCCCACCTACCCACTCCTGCTTCCCCATCCACCCACTCCTGTTTCCCCACCCACCCACTCCTGCTTCCCTGCCTTGACATTCGCCTACACTGGGGTGTCTAGCCTTCCCAGGACCAAGGGCCTCTTCTTCAATTGATATCTGACAAGGCCATTCTGTGCTACATATGTGGCTGGAGCCATGGGTCCCTCAATGTATACTCTTTGGTTGGTAGATTAGTCCCTGGGAGCTCTGGGGTGCAGCATCTGTTTGGTTGGTATTGTTGTTCTTCCTATGGGTTTTAAACCCCTTCATCTCCTTCAGTCCTTTCTCTAACTCCTCTATTAGGGACCTCATGATYGGTCCAATGGTTGGCTATGAGCATCCCCATCTGTATTTGTCAGGCTCTGGCAGAGCCTCTCAGGGAGACAGCTATATCAGGCTCCTATCTGCAAGTACTTYGTGGAATCTACAATAGTATCTGGGTTTGGTGTCTGTATATGGGATGGATCCCCAAGTGGTGCAGTCTCTGGGTGGCCTTTTCTTCAATCTCTGTTCCATACTTTATCTCTGTATTTCCTTCCTTGACTATTTTGTTCCCCCTTCTAAGAAGGATTGAAGTACCCATACTTTGSTCTTCCTTCTTCTTGATCTTCATGAGGTCTGTGAATTGTACCTTGGGTATTCTGAGCTTTTGGGCCAATATCCACTTATCAGTGAGCTCATACCATGAGTTTTCKCTTGAGATTGGGTTACCTCACTCAGGATGATATTTTCTAATTCCATACATTTGCCTAAGAATTTTATGAACTCATTGTGTTTAATAGCTGAGTAGTACTCCATTGTGTAAATGTACCAGATTTTCTGTATC
>BDUI01014026.1:27022-37789 GCA_002335545.1 Apodemus speciosus | reverse complement strand
GGAGGAATGGATACAAAAAATGTGGTATATATACACAATGGGGTACTATTCAGCCATTAGAAACAATGAATTCATGAAATTCTTAGAGAAATGGATGGAGTTGGAGAGCATCATACTAAGTGAAGTTACCCAGTCTCAAAAGAACACCCATGGTATGCACTCACTGATAAGTGGATATTAGCCTAGAATCTTGGAATACTAAAGACACAATCCACATACCAATTGATGTCCAAAAAGAAGGAAAGAATGGACCCTAGTTCTGGAAATGCCCAGTGCATCAGTGTAGGAGAATACCAGAACAGGGAAGTGGGAAGGGGTGAATGGGGGAACAAGGGGAGGGAAAAGGACATGTGGGTCATTTAGGGGGCAGGGTACCAGGAAATGGGAAATGAAATGTAAATAAAGAATATATCCAACAAAAAAATAGAATATCATCCTGAGTTAGGTAACTCAGATMAAAAAAAAATAAAATAATAAAATAAAAAATAACTCTCTCATGCTGGAAAGATGTACAAACTACTGTCCCTATGCCTGGAAATGCAGTACCCTAAGGCAATCCAATCTCTTTGGTCACTGGCACCAAAATCAAGAGACCGTTCATCCTAGTGCCAATAAGACATATAGCAGCAGAAATGTTGTAGTGTCTATCCTAAAAACCAGATTATCTGAGTTAACATGAAGGGTGTCTTCAATTTAATGCAGAAAAAGAAAGACACAATACCTAAACCTAGGAAATTCTAGACCTATTTCATGTTAGTGTTAAAAAATCTCAGCCATGGAAAGGTCCCACAGTGGGGGTCCCACAGTCCAGTGATGGCCAAGGATTAAGGGATTTTATTCACATATGCTTTATTTCCTAAGGGGAGGGTAAATCTGGATGGAATGCATTCTTCCTTCCTGAGCTCCAAATAGCTGGCTCTGGATAACCCATTAACCTACACCCATCATGCAGCAGGATATATCCATTCAAAATAAGTAAACTCTTACCACAAACTAACTTCTGATTAAACACTTTAGCAATTAGAATATGTTACCAATTATCAATTACTTAAGTGCTAACATTTCACACTTAGCCAAGCCTGGTTTTCAAAAGAACCTCAGTTAATTCTCCCACCTACTGCTTTTGACACACAGCAATAATAAGCAAGTTGCCTCCCAATGTGTTCAGCCTCACCTGCCCTGGTGGAATTGCCCATTCTCTTTCTTACATATTCATATACAATTTTTTTGCACTATAAAGAACAGGGGGTCTAATTGTTTTCTGAATTTCAGATAAAGGGCAATGCATGCAAATATAACCCATATGTCATATGTTTCATGCAATATCTATAAATCCCAACTGGTAATTCTAAGTTAGCCTTTCCTTAAACATCATAAATGTTCATATTTAGGAATGTTTTTAATTGTTAGCATTTTTTGGAACTAATTCTACCCTTTACAGTAATTTTCATTGCCTATAAAGATTCAATATGTTGCCAAGACAAAGAAGGAATCTAACAAATCAAAGAGCTAGGCGCTATCTCAAATCTATATAGAGAAAAATTCAAATTTCATTTGACTTGTTTTGGTTGCTTAATAGAAATAGGGTCTCACACTGTAGCCCAGGCTGGTTTAGAATTTACTATGTATCCTAACCTGGCCTCTGACTCAAGGAAATCCTCCTGCCTTGGCCTCTTTAATTCTGAGACTGAAGTGCCCTATTTTGTTTCTGTTGCTATTATAAAAACACTTTTGACTAAAAGTAACTAAGGGAAGATGGTGTTGATTAAGCTCAACCTTCTAGGTCACCATTCATCATCAAGGAAAGCCAAGGGGACTCCAGACAGAAGTGTGACTAAGAAACTGCAGAACTACAAGCTTGCCTCCAGGTTCACATTCAGCTACTTTATTTTTTTTATCCAATCCAAGTTTAGTTGCCTGGGGATGCTACCTTGCACAGTAGCTTAAGCCCTCCTACATAGACCATAAACATGCACATGCCCACACATATGTGCGAGCACACATAAATGTTCATAGACATGCCTATGGGCCAATATGATGGGGAGTATTGTCTGACTGAGGTTCCATCTTGCATGATATGCCAACTTAACAAAGACTAGGCATCATGTCAAATGTGAGCCATTCAAGAAGAATGAAATTTAATGTCATACCTGGCACTAAGTACTTTACAAGTAGAGCCAACCCTTGGACGCAGGGAAGTTGTGTTCCAGAGCCATTCCCTTTCCATTTGGCCTCACTGAAATGGAGGTGGAGATAATTTTGTTGCAACAGGAAGCCATCACTCATAAGGAACATGGAGACCATCAGTACTACCCAACGACCCTAGGTTCTCTCTACAGACCAAACAAAACCATGCACGGGCTGCGGCAAGCTCTGTAGGAACTCTGTCATCTGACCTAGGGAACCCAAACCTGAAAAGCCACCATAGACAAAGGAATGCAGGAAGAACAAGAACGTACAGCAGTGGCTTGGAGGCCCATTAACTCACTTGTCCTGATTCATAGAGACTGAGAATAAGTCATCTGTAACCTCCCTCCTGTACTCACCAATAAACAAAGTCCAAATTTGAAATCAGAGAGCTTTAAACTATACCCAGTGCATTTTCTACCTACACTCTTCCAATGAGAAGACACAAGGTTCCTGATCTTAGGAGAAATCACTCTGATTACATGAGCTAATTATTCATGATGTTTCTCTTTTGTTTTTCTGTTTTTCTTCCTACATTATGGTCATCTTTAAGAGAATCCAATAGCCTTTTTAAGCAGAAGGTTAAACTACTAGGATGTAAAAGAAAGACCTAATTGGAGTTCAGCCCAAATAACAGGACACAGTTTAAATTCATCCTATTTTTTTAAAAAGACTCATACCGTTCATCTCCAGTTTTCAAATTCCACATGGTCAAAGGGAAAGAATGACCCAGTCACCATGAGTCTCACATCCTTGACAATATTTTTTCTTTGTTTGGTTTCTTTAGTTTCTTTCAGGCAGAAGGAACTGCTCTTCTCTGTGAGCCCATGAAACCCTGTTTAGAACACTTTTGTGAATCCCTATAGTATCGTGATTTTCCTTCAGAGAGCATGCAATTTTAGGTTCTTGCATAACAGCACAGATTTTTATAGCATTAGTGAAGGTTATAATTTTATTTCCCTCTGACAATTAAGTGCACACTGGTGTTATGGAATTTTTTCTTCCTCCCATCATGTTTGGATGAAATCTGAAGGGCGAACTGCACAGCACTGGGAGTTCTCAAGACTAGAAGTATAAACGTTTTGTGATTCCCTTGTTGAAGAAGCATTTCATATATAGGCAAATCCATCACATCACTACTGTTTGTTTTCAGTTACAAACAAACTGTAACCTAAAGCATACAAGGCAGCAACAAAAAACAATCAACATGCCATTTATACACTCTCTTTGTTTAGGAAATAGTTTAAGAGTTTACAGTACATTAACTCAGATGTGGGAACTAACCTTTCTGCAGAGCGGACACATCTGAAAAAATTCATTTCCCCTCTAGAATTCATCATTTCCCATCAGTCGTCATATCTTTTTCTTGTCTGCTGCACTTAGATCTGAGCAGTAACATCAGCCTTCTAGAGAGACCCTCACTGCTCCTCCCTTGGTATAAATGAGACATGTCACCTTTCTATTCCTGGCAACTGCACACAAACAAATATTTTGAACTGTGAATGAAGCAACCAGATGTAGACCTGCATGACTCACCCTGTTTCTTGGAGGCAGAGTGAAAGCATTTCTATAGCAAATGGCAAAACAATTAAGTGCGTGGTGATTTGCCTTTGATTCTTTGCGAACAGAATGTTATAATTTATGTAAGAATAGCTAAGAAGAATAATCTTCCCTTTTTTCTTTACTTGTGTGAGCCTGTGTATGTGCATGTGTATGTGTGGGTTTGTGTGAAGGGGGTTGTGTGTGTGTGTGTTATGTGCACACACATGCACACACACACACACATGAGAGACAAAGAGAGAGAAAATGTGTGTATGCATGCCTGTGTGCAAAATGCAAGCTCTCAGATTTGTTCGTGTCTGTGTGTATGCATGCCCATGTGAACATTCATGATGTAAATGTGGTATGGAAATTTTAGAAGTAAGAAGACACCTCAGGTATTGGTTCTCATCATCTACCTTACTTAAAACAGCTTCTGTTTTCTTTCTGTCAGACTAGCTCACAAGCTTCCAAGACTACACCTCCCATCTTCCAGTAGAACCACTGGGATTTTAGACACCCATGTGGTTATATCTGGCTTTTTATGTGGGTTCTGAGGATTTGAACTTGGTCTTGCATGCAAGCACTTTACCCACTGATAGCCAATGAACCATTTCCTCAGCATGATGATGCTTTCRTTGATCTTCATCCACTGTCTTTAATCCACTTGATAATGGTTAGCTTTGTTAAATGCTACTTCTCCTAACCATGCCTATTTGTCCAATCATCTGAGTCCAAGACTGGGTAGAGARAGAATCTAAAATCCAGTCTGTCACAACCTTTTCTCTTTAGTTCAGTGCAGCAACACTCCACTGAAAATCACTTCCTATAATAGGCAGATTTAATATTTCCTTCTTTGCTTATATTTAAGAAACTGGGTCAGTAGATGAATATGTGTGCTCTTCCCTTAATGAGGTAGCCTTACCATAAACTCTACTACCAGGTGTATGGTGCTAGAGAGGGTTCTCTATTCTTTATAACACATAAAAATATTCTGTTTCAAGCAACCCATAGGCTAAAGCTTTGACGTCTGATGTGATTATATTTAAAGACCAGGTAACTGAAGAGATTATTAAGTAGAAATGGAGTAACCTGGTAAGATCAATATCTTTATAAGAATATATAGAAGAGTGCCCAAACACTTCCCATTTGTTGGTTGCCATTTTGTCATATTGAGAGTGTCCTTTGCCTTACAGAAACTTTGTAATTTTATGAGGTCCCATTTGTCAATTCTTGATCTTAGAGCATAAGCTATTGGTGTTCTGTCCAGGAAAATTTCCCCTGTGCTCATGTGCTTGAAGCTATTTCCCAATTACTTTTCTATTAGTTTCAGTGTGTTTGGTTTTATGTGGAGGCCCTTGAACCACTTGGACTTGAGCTTTATACAAGGAGATAAGAATGGATCCATTTGCATTCTTCTGCATGCTAACTGCCAGTTGAACCAGCACCATTTGTTGAAAAGACTATCTTTTCTCAACTGGATGGCTTTAGCTCCTTTGTCAAGGATCAAGTGACCATAGGTGTGTGGGTTCATTTCTGGGTCTTCAGTTCTATTCCATTGATCTACCTGCCTGTCACTGTACCAATGCCACACAGCTTTTATCACTATTGTTCTGTAGTACTACTTGAGGTCCAGAATACTGATTTCCCTAGAAGTGCTTTTATTGTTGAAAATAGTTTTAGCTATCCTGGGTTTTTATTATTGCAGATAAATTTGGAAATTGCTCTTTCTAACTTTATATTGAGTTGGAATTTTGATGGGGATTGCATTGAATCTGTAGATTGATTTTGGCAAATAGCCATTTTTACTATATTAATCCTGCGAATCCATGAACATGGGAGATCTTTCCATCTTTTGAGGTCTTCTTTATTTTTTTTCTTCAGAGACTTGAAGTTCTTGTCATACAGATCTTTCACTTGTTTGGTTAGAGTCACACCAAAAGACTTTATATTGTTTATGACTATTGTAAAAGGTGTTGTTTCCCTAATTTCTTTCTCAGCCTGTTTATCCTTTGAGTATAAAAAGGCTACTGATTTGTGTGAGTTAATTTTATATCCAGCCACTTTGCTGAAGTTGTTTATCAGCTGTAGGAGTTCTCTGGAGGAGTTTTTTTTGGGGGGTCACTTAAGTATACTATCATATCATCTGCAAATAGTGATAGTTTGACTTCTTCTTTTCCAATATGTATCCCTTTGACCTCCTTTTGTTGTCTAATTGCTCTAGCTAGAATTTCAATTACTATAATGAATAGATGTGGAGAGAGAGGGCAGCCTTGTGTAGTCCCTGATTTTAGTGGGATTGCTTCAAGTTTCTCTCCATTTTGTTGACTACTGGTTTGCTGTATATTGCTTTTACTAAGTTTAGGTATGGGCATTGAATTCCTTATCTTTCCAAGACTTTTAACATGAAGGACTGCTGAATATTTTCAAATGCTTTTTCAGCATCTAATGAAATGACCATGTCATTTCTTTTCTTTGAGTTTGTTTATGTAGTGGATTTCATTGATGAATATATATTGATTCATCCCTACATCCCTGGGATGAAGCCTACTTGATCATGCTGAATGATAGTACTGCTGTGTTTTTGGATTTGGCTGGCAAGAATTTTATCAAGTATTTTTTTTTTCATCGATATTTATAAAGGAAATTGGTCTGAAGTTCTCTTTGTTGCATCTTTGTGTGGTTTTGGTATCAGAGTAATTGTGGCTTCATAGAGCGAGTTGGGTAGTGTTTATTCTGTTTCTATTCTGGGAATAGTTTGAAGATTCTTGGTATTAGGTCTTCTTTGAAGGTCTGATAGAATTCTGCACTAAAGCCATCAGGTCCTGTGCTTTTTTTTTGGTTGGGAGACTTTCAATGATTGCTTCTATTTCTTTAGGATTTATGGGACTGTTTAGATGGTCTATCTGATCCTGATTCAACTTTGGTATTTGGTATCTGTCTAGAAAACCCGTCCATTTCATTCAGAAGTTTCAGTTGTGTTGAGTATAGGCATTTGTAGTAGGATCTGATGATTTTTTAAATTTCCTCAGTTTCTGTTGTTATATCTCCCTTTTCATTTCTGATTTAATTAATTTAGATACTGTTTCTGTGCCCTCTGGTTAATCTGGTTAATCTGGTTTATCTAACTTGTTGATTTTCTCAAAGAACCAGTTCCTGGTTTTCTTGATAATTTTGTTAGTTCTTTTTGTTTCTACTTGGTTGATTTCAGCACTGAGATTGATGTTTTCCTGTGGTCTACACCTTTTGGGTGTATTATCTTCTTTCTGTTCTAGAGCTTTCAGGTGTGCTGTTAATCTGAGTATGCTCTCACCAGTTTCTTTTTGGAGGCACTCAGAGCTATGAGTTTTCCCCTTAGCAGTGCTTTCATTTTGTCTCATAAGTTTGAGTATGTTGTACCTTCATTTTCATTAAATTCTAAAAAGTCTTTGATTTCTTTCCTTATTTCTTCCATGACCAAGGTATCATTGAGTAGAACATTGTTCAGCTTCCATGTGTATGTGTGCTTTCTCTTGTTTTTATTGCTATTAAAGACCAGCCTTAATCCATAGTGATCTGATAGGATGGATGCATGGGATTATATCAATCTTCTTACCTTTTTGAGGTCTGTTTTGTGACTAATTATATTGTCAGTTTTGGAGAGGTACCATGAGGTGTTGAGAAGGTATATTCTTTGATTTATGATGAAATGTCCTACACATATCTGTTAAATCCATTCAGTCCATAACTTCTGTTATTTTCACTGTGTCACTGTTTAGTTTGTGTTACACTGATCTTTCCATTAATGAGTGTGGGGTGTTGAAGACCCCCACAATAGTTGTGTGAGGCACAATGTATGCTTTGAGCTTTAATAAAGTTTCTTTTATGAAAGTGAGTGACTTTGCATTTGGAGGACAGATGTTCAGAATTGAGTGTTCTTCTTGGTAGATTCTTCTTTTGATTAGTATGAAATGTCCTTCCTTATCTTTTTTGATGACTTTTGTTTGAAAGTCTATTTTATTAGATATTAGAATAGCTACTCCAGCTTATTTCCTGGGACCATTTGCTTGGAAAATTGTTTCACAGTCTTTTACTCTGAGTTAGTGTTTGTCTTTGACACTGAGGTATGGTACCTTTCCTGTATGCAGCAAAATGCTGGGTCCTGTTTACATATGCAGTCTGTGAGTCTATATCTTTTTATTGCGGAATTGAGTCCATTGATGCTAAGTAATATTAAGGAATAGTGTTGTTGCTTCCTGTTATTTTTATGTTTTTTTATGATTGTGTGGTTATCTTCTTTTGGGTTTGTTAAAAGATTACTTTCTTGCTTTTTCTAGTGTGTATTTTCCCTCCTTGTGTTGGTGTTTTCCATCTATTATCTTTTGTAGGGCTGAATTTGTGGAAAGATATTGTGTAAATTTGCTTTTTATCATGGAATATCTTGGTTTCTCCATCTATGGTAATTGAGAGTTTTGCTGAGTACAGCAGTCTGGTCTGGCGTTTGTGTTCTCTTAAGGCCTTTATGACACCTACCCAAGGTCTTCTAGCTTTCATGGTCTTTGGTGAGAAGTCAGTTGTAATTTTGATAGGTCTGCCTTTATATGTTTCTTGACCTTTTTCCCTTACTGATTTTAATATTCTTTCTTTGTTTAGTGCGTTTCGTGTTTTGATTATTAAGTGACAGGAGGAATTTCTGATCTGATCCAGTCTATTTGGAGTTCTGTAGGCTTCTTGTATGTTCATGGGCATCTCTTTCTTTAGGTTAGGAAAGTTGTCTTCTATGATATTATTGAAGATACTTACTGGTCCTTTAAGTTGGCAATCTTAGCTCACTTCTATACCTATTATACCTATACCTTGGGTTTGGTCTTCTCATTACGTCCTGTATTTTCTGGATGTTTTGCATTAGGAAATTTTTGCCTTTTGCATTTTCTTTGACTGTTGTTTTAATGTTTTCTGAGGTATCTTCTGCATGTGAGATTCTCTCCTCTAGCTCTTGTATTCTGTTGGTGATGCTTGCATCTATGGATCCTGATCTCTTTCCTAGGTTTTCTAACCCCAGGTTTGTCTCCCTTTGGGATTTCTTTATTGTTTCTAGTTCCATTTTTAGATTTTGGATTTTTTTTCATTTCCTTTGCCTGTTTGATTGTGTTTTCCTGTAATTATTTAAAGTATTTTTGCGTTTCCTCTTTAAGGGCTTCTACCTGTTTACTTGTTTTCTATCTCCAGAGTTGTCTCCCATTGTGATTTCTTTAATGTTTTTACTTGTTTATTGTTTCTTCATTAAGGGCTTCTGCCTGTTCCCATGCTCTTCTATATTTCTTTATTGATGTCCTTCTTGAAGTCCTCTATCAGCATCATGAGATGTTATTTTAAATCCAACTCTTGATTTTCTGATGTGTTGGGGTAACCAGGGCTCACTGTTGCAGGAGAACTGGGTTCAGATGATGCCATGTCAACTTGATTTCTTTTGGTAATATTCTTGCGTTTGCCTTTCCCCATCTGGTTATTTCTGGTGTTAGATGGTCTTGCTGTCTCTGACTGTGGCTTATCCATCCTGCAAGCCTGTATATCACTACTCTTGGAAGACCAGTTCTCTCTGGAAGGAATTTAGGTATGGAGAGCTGTGGTACAGGGTCAACTCAGGTGTGCAGACAAAAACCAGAAGGATCCTGCCCCAGCTAATCCTTGGTTCCAGTGTCCTGATGGCTTTGGGCTGGTCCCTCTTGGGCTAGGAATTTGAAAAGAAGTGGTGGTCTTACCTGTGTACACAGGTGTGCAGGCAGTCCTGGGAGACCAGCTCTCTTGCATGTAGCTCTGTGACCCAGGATCAACTGTGGGCACAGACAGAAATCAGAAGACTCCTGTCCCAGGCTGCCCCTGAGTTATTGTGTCTGTGAGTTCCTCTGAGCAGCAGGGGTGGTTCTACCTCTGCTCTCAGGCCTGTCCACACTTCTGGGAGGTTAGCTATCTCCCTGTGACACCAGAGTATGGAGCTCTGTGACAGAGGATGGTCCCYAACCAGAGACAGAAACTTTTAGGATCCTGTCTGATGGTTCAGAGCGGGTTCCTCTGAGCAGCAGGGGTGGTCCTACCTGTACTGTCATGCCTGTCGGCACTCCTGGGAGGTTAGCTATCTCCCTGTGCTACCCGGGTATGGAACTAACCTATTTTTGACAGAAGACATCTAATCTTGTTTGTCCAGTAGGATGTCAGAGGTCTTTATTCAAGGTAGAACTTATTTATTGTATGTCTGACGAGGGGTATGAGGAACTAAGGGAATTCTTGTTACTTGTCTGGGACAAATCTCTGTAGTTTTGGCATTCTTCTCTGAGTCTAGCCAATGAAAGTCACCAATGAAATCCTATCTTCCATTCCTGGGATAACTTTGCTGCTTCCAGTAAGACTGGTCTGGGAGGGCAGCCTGTGTATAAGCTGGCCTGATTTAAAGCAAGATTCATGAATCCAGAGTTGGATTGTCTTACTGTCTATATCACTGTAAAATTATCTACTGGCAATTTAGCAAACAAGACAGCAGGTTGAAGCTGRCTGTTCTCAAGACCAGCATAGAGACTTGCAATAATGCTAAGACTGACAGGAATTTAGTTGGAGTAGTGGGCTTGCCCAACTCAGCGTGAATTTTCTGGTACCCACATAGAGCACAACTGGAGAAAGGCATGTTTGCACAGTTTCTGCGCTCATTATTAATGCACAGCATATATTATTCAAAATAAGCAATTATCCCAAAGAAAACAAGACTATTTGCATTTCCCAAGAGAGTATTTGCCCCTATGAGGAAACTGGTGTCAAACAGCAAGCAGGAAACTGTGGATTGGGGCAGAAACCATATCCTTTCTTCTGCAGGAAAAGATGCAGGAGACAMAGGTGCATGCTCTCCCCTACACATGATGACCCTGCCCAGCCTGATTATACTTAGCCCTTAACCATGCACAGCATGTTCTTTGTGTTTGGGCTGTCCAACATTATAAGCACAAATATTTTTGAAATTATAAGAATGACATTAAAAATGAAAAATGCTTTTCTATAAATTATAAAAGAAAT
>BDUI01014025.1:13336-24201 GCA_002335545.1 Apodemus speciosus | reverse complement strand
CCAGCTTTGCCTGTTTTGGGCCTGTTCTGTAGACCAGACTGTCCTCAAGCTCACAGGGGTCCCCTGTCTCTGCCTCCTGAGTGCTGGGATTAAAGGCGTGTGCCCCCACATCAGGCTCATTCTGTAGACTTAGACTTTTTAAGACTTTTTTGGGCCTGTTGATGATACAAGTTTATATCTAGTCACAATTAGAGGTGTAGTATACACATTATCTTTTTATGTTGTATTTTCAGATTTTCCTGTTTGGTCATGTCTAGTTAATTAACATAGGATAATGAACTTTAATTAGCTTGTAAGAACACACTTGCATACTATGGGAAATGATAGGGTGGTGTCACAACCTGTCAATATTGCTAAGGAAACAAGGATTGTGACCTAGTAGTAGAATACTTGTGTACTCAGCACCCAGCACCGCAGGACAGGAAACATACTTCCTGAAGAATATATTTTACTTTGCTATATACACACTGAAAACAGACATGAGTAATTTTTAATCTTAAATATTTATGCCTTAATCAAAATATTGTAGGAGTTTATTAATTGATCCTGCTTTTTATTCAGGAGAACACAAAGTTATACCTCAATTTACTTGAAATGGAATACAGTTGTGACCTCAAGCAAAATGAAGAAAATATCCTCAGTTGCTTTGACAAAGCCATACATGGTTCATTGCCTATTAAAATGAGAATTACATTTTCTCAAAGAAAAGTGGAATTCCTTGAAGATTTTGGTTCAGATGTTAATAAGTAAGATCTTAAATCCATCATCTTTTTTAATGGAACATACATTGCTAAGTTTATTTTTAAAAGTTTGTGATGTGTGTGTATGGAAGAGTGTGCATATGTTCTGAGATGTATGTAAGGTCAGAAGACAGCTTTCCCTGGGTTTTTGCTCACTCATGTTTATGTGCTGAACCACCTTATTGTACCCAGTGCTAAGGTTAACTTGTTTAGGTGACTAAACGTGGAGGGAATTCAGTTTTGTGAATATGTGTTTAGGATGTAAGCTTTATCATCTGTTCAAAACTATTTTCCTGCTTTAAATCAATTTTGCGTGTGAATATGCCATGGTGCACATGTGGAGGTCCGAAGACAACTTGTAGCAGCAGTTTGTTCTCTCCTTTGTAGGCCCCACAAAGAGAAGTGAGATAATGATTGAACTAGCACATGAAGGTTGGTAGGTAAGGTGTAAAGTTGATAGGAAGTTCAGTGGTGGGATACTTGTCTGTCATGTACAAGGCCTTGATTCATTGCTCAGCAACATTCTCAGCGGTAGGATAGGACTAATTTGGAATAGAAATGTCATTTTATCTCAGGGTTGAAAAGAAGGTAGATAATGTGATCACACAGATCTCTTGCCTAGTGGCCTTTTCCTACTAAATCATAAAAAAGCTGAAAGTTGAGGGTGATGTAAGGATAGGTGTGGATCTAAGGTCACAATTTAAGTTTAATAACCCTGAAAGTAGAAATACAGCCTAGAACATTGGTAAAGTTCAGGTCTTTAGCTGTTGCTCTACAGATAAAGTGCATATAGACATGCCTTTGCTGATCTGATGTAGAATTTTCACAGGAACCAAACTAAACTTGTGTGCTGATGTATGTGCGTATGTTTTTGATGGTGTGTAAGTTTTCAGCTTAACACAGCAGCTAGTATTTCAGTTCTTGAAATGTTGTGTGTATTAGAAATTTCATGGCCATTTAATGAATATATATAATTTTGTTTTAGTAGCTAGAGGCTCTCTGAGCTATCCAAATTTTTCAAGTTATGTATTGTAAGGATGAAATTAGACCCTGTTTTATAGTTCTGTTCCTAACTACTTGGGTATACTCCATAGTCAGTGTTTTTACATTGAAGAACTTGTACAGAAGAAATGATTTTATGTAATACTAGCTTTTAGTTGGGATGGTGTGATTCTACAGTCCAATGAAAGTATATGAAATAGCATATACTTGATCTGTATGGATCAAAATAGATTTGTCATGCTTTCTGGAAGAGGTAATCTTATTTAGTTCCTACTGGATTCTGATGGTGAGGACAAAGACCCCACTTGGAAATTTATGAGTGAGCTGTTTTCTCATATGGAAATAATATGAGAAATATTATTTATGAGAAATAACTTTTAATTTTTTTTTTTAAATTACACATCCCAAAAGGATTTCTTTTTCTTCCCCCTCAGGCTTCTGAATGCATATGATGAACATCAAACACTTCTAAAAGAACAGGATACTTTAAAAAGGAAAGCTGAAAATGGGTATGTAATTTCTTGATAAACCAGGAAAGGATACTTAAAATATTTCAATATGAAAAAGCTGTTTAAAATACATGCTTTTGAGTGTTATCTCTATATTGTGAAAATGTATACTTTTTATGGTTTGAAGAAAAAAAAAACCATCAATGATTTATCAGAAACAAGTAGCAAGCCTGCCACTCCCTTAAGTCCAAAATCAGAGTTGCAATGCTATTAGCTGAGTAGAACTGGGCCACTGCCCTAGAGGTAAGGGCATATTTAGGGAAAGCCTTATAGTTAGAATGACAGCTCAAGGCAATCTGGTGGCGACCACAGCGGAGCTGTAGAGATTTGGAAGTAATTTTGTGCTGTAAAGTTAGTTCATCGCAGCAGAACTGCTTGGCTGTATATGCTTATGCAGAAGCATGAACATTGTATAGACAGTCTGATTTTTATGTATTAAGAACTAAAAATGTACAGTACCATGCCTGATTTACAAGCCATTTTTTAAACATCAAAGATAAATGCAACATCAGTAGATTATAATACAGACTCCAGGCCTGTTTGCCACTTCTGGTGTGAAGATTAGAGCATATAATTTCCCAGCAAGGAGTTACCCTGTGTTATTGGAGAATTGTAGATTTATGGAGGGTAAGAAGGCTAAAAAGGACCTGAGGGGAAAGAAGTTTTATTATTTCAGAAGAATCTGAAATCTAGTACATGAGATTGCAAGCTACTGGTGTTGGTCCTTTGAGGTCAGGGATCAGTCCCTTCTGTGCTCTAGGCAGCTAATCTAGATATCAACTCCTGAGTAGTGTAAAGTTCTTAGGCTGGAGAAGTTTCAGAGATTGTTTCATAAAGAAAGGTAAACTGAGCTTGGTTTCGGTCAGTTTACCACAATTTTTCTTTATTGGTTAATGACAGTACCTTGCTCTCAAAAAAATGATTGAAAACATAACTAAAACAAATGTTCATGCATTGTTTTGTCATCTAGGAAAATTTATGTATGTGGGAAATTTGAGTTTCTATTTTTACCTTTTACATATAGCTCAGAAGAACCAGAAGAAAAGAAAGCACACACAGAAGATATGTCATCAGCACAGATCATTGATGGGGATTTACAGGCAAATCAAGCTGCGTATAATTACAGTGCCTGGTATCAGGTAAGTTTGCACCATTTATTCTTTGCAGTGGGGGTTCTATATTGTATATTTTCTTTTATGATTGAGTGCTGGTATTTAATCAGTACCTATTATCTAATTTTACATGTGGATCATAACTGTCATTCTAGTATAGTGACATGTTTGCTTTTACCTTTTCAGTACAATTATCAGAATCCTTGGAATTATGGACAGTATTATCCTCCACCTCCAACCTGATGGGAAAAATGTAAATTTCAGATGACTTATATATGTGGAATTATTTTTTTTGAAGGATGTAAACATAGTATATGCTTGTTGTATTTGATAATTTGTCCTCCCAGTTTCTGTGTAACATTTGTTTAGTTAGTAGCAGGAAATGTCAATTAATAGTGTATCATAGAAACTTTCCTACCATTTTTAAAATTTACTTTTTATYGGAGAACTATTTTTTTTATTTTTATTTTTTATTTTATCTTATTTTTTTTGCAATTATTGGTCTAGAATTCTTTTGCAGCTCATGCAGGAGATTTGTAGCCTTAAATGTAGAGGGAGAAAACTGACTGTAAATCATGTCAGTTAAAAAAGATCTGGAGGGAAAAATAAGGGCTGGTTATTGAGAATTTTGCCTCCTATAAAAACAGACTCTAAAGAAGTTGATTTTTAACCTTAAACCCCAATGTTTCAGTTATACTGGGGAATTTGGCTCTAACTCCAGGATAGATGAACTGTTGACATGCTCTGCCTTTGAATAGATTATAGGAGAGAAAATGTAATGTCAGCATCTCCTTAAGAAATAAAATATCAAAGTATGTTTTAGGAGAATTTGTACCTAGAATATTCATGTAAAACTTATGAGCAAGCTTTCATTTTGATCTTATAATTTTTGTAATAAAAATGAAGACTCACGCAGCAATTGTTTATGAATTCATTTGGGGGAGGTGCACAAAGTAGAGATTAACATTGTCTTGAAGTAAACTTTTATCTAAATTTATTATCTTCCTACCAGAATGTTTTAGTTGTTTTGGCTTTGTTTCAAGTTCTGTGCCTTTTAACTTTCACCATAAAGTATTATTATATTTTAAATGTCCTTGACCAAGCTTGACTAGCAGTTCAGCTCTTTGGACAGAGTCACTAATTCTTACCTAATTAGAATACAAACCACAGAATAAATCAGTCAAGACAATCCATGACATTTTTATTGAGCCTTTTAGTTTACGAGGTAAAAGGAAAAGCAGCTCTCCTGAATACTTTACATGGCTGTAGGAAAATATCTGAGACTTAAAGGGAGTTACAGGGAATTATGTTTCTCAAAAGTTGAGATCAAGTAAACAAGCTTTAACTCTTAAGTTTTCCAGTTGACTCTTCCCTTACAATAGTAACAAGCTCTAATTAGTTAGCCACATTAGGTTTTTATGCTGATGTCCGATCTGAAGTTGGTTTCAGTCAATATCCACTAGTTCCACTTCAAAAATGAGCTTGGTGTTTGGTGGAATTCTGTGGGAAATGGTCAAGGAAAATTTGAAAAGTGCCTCTCCCCCAATCACTAAGCCAGAGCTTAATATTAAAGTTGTGAAATCAGATTACATATGTGGTGGAGACAGAATTAAAAACTCTAGGGTAAGCCGGAGATTGTACCAGTAAATTTGAGAGGACCGGTTTGTATTTGACTCAGGCTTGTTGAGCTTCTTAAAAGCATACTTGATGATCAATACCTCACTAATGCTACCAAATTAGCCAGTATCTTATGAAGGTTGCACTGTATTCAAAACATGTATGTTGGCAAAACATGTCCTCTACTGTTAATCAGAAGACAAGTTTAGGTGTGCTTGGTGGTGCACAGCTTTAGATCCCAGCACTCAGAAGACAGAGGCGACCCGAGGACAGCCTGGTCTGCACACATTCTAAGGAACAAAAAGTGAGAAGGCTTTCTCATACACTCTTATGATTTCACATCACATGAATTTAACATTTTGAAGATTACAGGGAGGACTCTCAACCTCAAATCTCACTCATCATCTACAAATTACAGTATCAAAATAATTTGGCCAACAAGAATGCAATCAACAGCTAAAAATTATGTCTCCACTTAACTATTAGATCGATTTGGTCTGAATGGTCTAAAGCCTTTCTGCTTTTTGTAAATGTTGACAAACTGGGCCCTATCATAAAAATGCTGTAATCCTTAATAAATGCTTACTAACAGTATTTATCCAGTGGTCTCCCTTCATTTTACACATGGTTTTTGAATTCTCTAAATGAAACTATAACACAAAGGGGGGGGGGGGGAAGAGCAGGACAAAGTCTGACTACTGTGCACTGACTGACAGAAAATACCAGCCAGTCAGTGTCCTGTGTCCTCAAGGGGGCAAAGGGTATTATCCACATCAGGAAGACTATCTGGAAAGGTCTTGATTTTGTGGACTGCTTAGAAAGCATTTTTCACCTCTTCTGGTAGCCTAGCACATATATGTGTGCCGAAGAAGGTCCAAGAACAACATATGGGCAGAAGAATCTTGAATCAGGTTAAAAGGCTTGGTGGCAAACTTGGGGTGAGGAAGTGCTAAAAAGGCAAAAGGATACTTGGCATCGGGCTGTCCTTTCTTTCCATAGGCCCATTCTGGTTCAATCTCCAGTCGAGCCTTTTCTCCTTTACTCATAGTCAAGAGCGCTTCATCCCACTAAAAGCAAAATAAGTTATGGCAATTTTCAAAAAACGTGTAATCACACAACAAATATACCTATTATTTAAATTCTATTGGGGTTGGAGAAGACAAGATTTCAGTTCCCAGAACCCACATCAGCCAGCTCTTCCTGAAGACCCCCTCTTTTAACCTTTATGGATATTCATACACATAACATATACAAAACACAAAATATTTTTGTCTGTCTATGTAGCTGTGGCTTGTACTCCTTGAAGGCTCTACTCAGCCTTTTTCCTTTTTTCCTTGCTGAGTTAGAGATCAAACCTTGTACTTGTCAGTCAGACTTGGTGTTTTACAGTTTTGAGTTCTACATAGGAATCTTAGAAATACAGAAAGCAGTATGTCATTTTTATAGCTACATTAAGTAAGCATTTTGGTTGTAACCATTTGAATTGTTTACGAAGAATGGATTGTCTCCAACATGAAAATTTGAGGAAAATTTCAACTCCTACTTTCTTCAGTACATTGAAATAATAGTTAATCCTACTAAGTCTAACATCCCTAAGATTTACTTTATTTCCCATATGCTTATGCAAAAAAAAGCATGCTATTTTTAGAAGAAAAATAATTCCAGTTCCTGCAAATATTTCAGTGGAATATATGTTTTCATTATATGTGACAAAAAAGCTATGTAATGTTTTATAAAGAGCCTAAATATAAAAATCTGTTTTCTGACACAATACCTTACTAAGAAAAACTATAAAATACTATATATGAGCACAAGTATGAGTTCCTATTATATTGTAGTCAGCTTATACCTCTGAGGTTTACAAATATTCTTTTTTTTTTTTTTTCCAGATAGGGTCTTTGTGTAGTCCTGGGTGTGCCAGAACTTGATATCTAGGAGGGACTGACTCAGATCTATCTACATCTGCCTTTAGAGTGCAAGGTGTGAGCCAGCATGCCAGGCCCAGGATCCTTATTTTATAGATGAGGAAATGGACACCAGGAAAACTTGTACCAGATCAGCCAGCAAGAATAGTATGACATCTGTCTGACTTCAAAGATACACACCAACCCTAATTCTTGGATTTAAAAAGTGTTTTTGTGTGTTGTGGTGGTGTGAATGAGAATGCTCCCTATATAGTCATTTAGGTGCAGAGTCCCTCCTGATGACTGATCAAGAAAGTATGACTAGGGACTAAAGAGATGGCTCAGTGGTTTCAAATGTCTATCCTAGGCCCAGTTTCCTGCCTGGTACCTGCCAATCAGGATGTAAAATTCTCAGCTACTATTTCATAACCCTGTCTTTATGTTCCTGGCTATGAGGTTAATGAACTAAGCCTCTAAAACTATGCAAACCTGCATTTTATGAGTTGTCTTGGTCATGGTGTTTCTTCATAGCTACGGAATAATGCCTAAGATGCATTTAGAATCTAACCTGGGTAAGACCTTTCATATGCTAGGCAAGTGTTCCATCACAAAGCTGCTCCCCGTCCCCACAATCCAACCGGTTTGGAAACTTACAGCACAAACAACGCGTGTCAGAATACCTATATACTCATTTGCCACCTGTACTTACTCCTCTGATAACCTTGCCTACTCCAACCTTAAAACTTAAAGGCTTGGCATTTTTCTTCTTCTTTGAACCTGCAAAACAGATTTTCCTTTTAATCACATACTTTTGTTTTAATTACCTTCTAAACTTTAATATTAGGCACTTAAGAACTACACAGTCAAGTTACAAAAGTAATCTTAAGACATGTTGGAAGTATGTTTTGTGATACCTATACATATATATGCCTATAGCTGCATGTAAGCTCAAGGTGAACACACGAAAGCAGAGGCTCAGGACTACTAATATGCTCTATTACCGTTTTTTCTTCATTGAGGTAGAATCTCACTGTGTAGCTGGCAAAGAACTTATGATTTAGACCCTGAACTTGCAGTGAATTCCTGCCTTTGTCTACAGAGTGCTGTATTTTTTATTTTATATTAAAAGCATTCTGAAACACTCCTAGGTTTGAATGTCATTTTTTCTTACTAACGATACTGAGGCTTAGTCCCCAATGTCACTGTGTTGAGAGTTTGGGGCAACCTTTAATAGGTGATTTTATGCATATTAATGCTTTTTTTCCTCACAAGCTCCTCACTCCTACGGGGCTGAGTAGTTAAATGAGGAGTGGACTAGACTAGCAAAGCAGGCGGAGAGCCTGGCCTCCCTCAATCATGGCCACAGCAGAGTGGATCCACTCCAGGAGTGGAGTGGATACTACTTGAACTTGGAGCTGCACAGCTGACAGCCAAACTAAATCTCTAACAATTTCAAAAGATCTAAAACAGACAAAGTTTTCAAGTTCCTCATTCTTTGCTTGCCAAATAGTCAAGATTAGCCAGTCAGCAACCCAGGAATGGTAGAATAAATACTACCAAGAAAGTCTTGGTACAAACAACATCAGAAGAGTAAACTCAAAGGGAAAATAATACCATCTGTCCGCTGCACAAAACTTAACACTTACTTGTTTGGATATTAGTATCAAAAACAGTTCCATCTGGGAGTGTCCCTGTGTACCAGCAGTGAACAACATCTCCCTTTTTAGGAAAGTTGGTTTTATCTCCCTTTTTTAGAATAGATTTTGTATATTTTGGTGGACCCTAAAAATAAATGCGTATAGTTATTTATGTCCTTTTTAAAAAACAGAAATATTATCAAACTCAGAGCAGAGTGATAAACTACCAGCAGCCAATGTCTATAAGAAACTTTCAACCAGCCGGGCGTGGTGGCTCAGACCTTTAATCCTAACACTTGGGAGGCAGAGGCAGGTGAATTTCTGAGTTCGAGGCCAGCCTGGTCTACAGAGTGAGTTCCAGGACAGCCAGGGCTACACAGAGAAACCCTGTCTGGAAAAAACAAAACAAACAACAACAAAACAAACAACAACAACAAAAAATAACAAAGGAAAAAAAAMCCAAAAACCAAGAAAATGAGAACGCCATTCGAACACAAGGCCGTACGGACACTCCGTGCCGTGAGTTCTCAGGAGACACACCAAGTCACTGATGTGTTCTGACACCCCACACCCACACCCACCCGCCCACAAAGTAGAGGTGTGCTGGCACCAATAATTTTATTACTAGATGTTTTTCAACCTAGCTAATGAAAAGGGTTATGCCGCCTCCATCCACAGCCTGAATATGGCTACTAAAGAACCTTAGATGAACCCAGGACACCTTTAATCCTAGCACTCAAAGGCAGACAGCAGATCTGTGAACTCAAGGCCAGCCTGATGTACCTTAGTTATATTAGGTTCCAGGCCAGTCCATTACAAGGTGAGATATACAACGTAAATACATCCTGTTAGCCACATGAGTGCCCATGAGAGCAATAAATTGCATTCTAATTTTTAAAATACTGTCTTGTGATTGGCCAAGAATCCAACGTACAAGCATTAACAGAGATGAGTACAGGATCAGTAAGGGAGATCTTACTTATTAACAACTTAAATAACAAAAGCCCGCTTTTTCTTTCTTCTTTATTTTATTATTATTATTATTTTGAGTCTTATTTCTACACAGGAGAAATAAAAGGAGAATTAAGTATTTAAGTAGTCATAGAGCTTCTAAGTGTCAAAGCTATAGGTCTTAAAAATTATCCTCTAAGATTCTTTGAATTGCTTCTGGCTCTTAAGAAATTGTATTTTTACTATAAAAATCTTTCTATACAGATTTTGGGGGGGGGGCAAGATATGACTACATAGCCTCTGCTGCCTTGGTGCTCACTATGTAGACCAGGCTGGCTTCTAAGTCAGAGATCTGCCTTCCACTGCCTCCTGAGTGTTAAAAATATGGACCACTACCCTTTTCCTTAACTCTTTAGCAATATGCTATCTTGTCTTATAATAAATTCATACAAATTGCTTTATGTGTACACACCTACAAACATTAATTTGTGCTTTGTGACCAACAGGAAAAAAAATTCTATGAAATTATCTCGCTTTTTGACTTAACTACATCTTAGCTAACTTCGATATACCTTAACACCCTGTGAAAACATACCCAAATGCTTTAAAAGTTGATACTGACTGCTTGCAATGAATGAGTTTACAGCTGGACTTGTACTGGTTGAGGCACAAAAATGAAGGGTTTGAAGACTACAAAGTAAAATCATATCTCACCAACAAACAAACCCCCAAAAGATTCTACCCGATTCTTCAAACTTTATATGACAAGGTAAAACTTGGGAACGATTAGACATGAACTCATAACTTTAAACCAGGCATGGGCTGTTTTCCATAGCTAGGCACACTATGTTCATTAGAAAGGCTAAAAATAACTTAAAGGAAGTTTCTTTCATTTAGCCTGCCTTGGCTATGGAATCAGGGTCTTAAAATAGTTCAGAAAGCTTGGGAGCCCTAGCCAGAAGCTACTAGCTCTTTGTTTTATTTCTATACTAAGAATAGGGAGTCACTGTAGTCCAAATCACAGCTTAGTTCTAAAAAGTGGCTGCATTCAACCATGCCTTAGTTTATTTAGAGATTTAAAGCAAATGTTAAGTGGTTGGGGTTTATCAAGGTTTTTAATGACTGCTAGTTGGGTGATGGAGGCCAGCCTGTACAACTTAGTGAAGCCCTCTTCACATCTGAAGCTTGTGATTAGTTCAATGGCATAACACTTGTCTACCATTCATGAGGGCCTAGGCTCAATCCCTAGTGCTACATAAAGAAAAAAGAAGAGAAAGGCCAAATATACTACATACAAACCTCATCAAGAGTCTCTTCAGACTTGGATTCTTTGGGTTTATCGTCACTAAGCTTCACATTTTTCACCTGTTCAGATACTTTACTTAGAGTTTCA
>BDUI01014021.1:22450-33572 GCA_002335545.1 Apodemus speciosus | reverse complement strand
GGTGTGGGAGGGGCTGCTGAGCTGGGAAGGTAGGGCTGGGCCATGAGAGAAACTTCCAGGAAAACAGAGACAAATGCAGAGCATGAGGCTGACATGGGTTGAGGGACTATGGAGAAAATGTCCACAAAGAAATAACTCAAATGCAAACACTGAGAGTGGAACAGAGGCACTTTTGAGGGGTCTAGAGTGACCAGGCAGGCACTGGGGAGGGAAAGCTTGGGGCCATCAGGAAGGGCCATGGGAATTCTGCTGAAAAGCATGACYTAACATGTTATGGGGAAGTTATTTGTGGGTTTTAAGTGGTTATAAGGACGGCAGTCTGAGTCACATTACAATGGTCACCTTGTCTCTATGTGGCCAAGTATGGAGTCAGGGAAGCCATGGGAGAGCTGAGGCGTGACTGGACAGTTGCTGTGTGGGAGGATGAGGGGAAGAGATGGGAGTCTGAGGAGAAGAGCTGGGGGCAGTGGAGACTTGAGATCCTATGTAAGTTGACATCTGGTAGGACTTCAAGAAAGGTTGGATGGGGGTGTGAAYAAAGGAGAGCAACCAAGGTTTAATTGGGCCTTGCATCTGAATTACCATTTCCTGAGGTGGGTGTGGGTGTTCTTATAAGGAGAGGTCAAAGGGCAATCAATGTCTTCACACCAACATTCAGTGAGCCTCTGCCAAGGTCAGGTTTGCTGGAGAAAATTGSGGATCCTGAAGGATTTAAACATCGCCTTTGTTCTTACTGAGTTTTTAATCCAATTGGGAGGAGGAAGATAATGCAATTTTAACTTCTCTCTGGTTGACAATATGTGATTTGGTAAGTCTTGGATGTAGCCTCAAGTTATGGCTGTGACCACACACGGAGGGAAGTTGGGGAGAAGATGGGGGCTGAAGGCCACCCAACATCCTCACGTCTGGGCTATAACCCAACATCTACACGTCTAGGCTATAACCCAACATCTACACATCTAGGCTATAACCCAACATCTACACATCTAGGCTATAACCCAACATCTACACGTCTAGGCTATAAGCCAACATCTACACATCTAGGCTATAACCCAACATCTACACATCTAGGCTATAACCCAACATCTACACATCTAGGCTATAACCCAACATCTACACGTCTAGGCTATAAAGACTGGTTGAAGGAATTTAAGAGGGAGTGGCCAGGGAGGGGTGAAGGTTAGGAGAGTGGGGAGAAAGAGGAGTTCCTGGGTGGGGAATGGTTATCCACGTTAAATGCTGGCTGGAGGGAGATCAGATGAGATAAATATGGAGCGACAACCTTAGGAGTTGAGGAGGCACATCACTTGATTGAGCTGCTGAGTGGTGTCCTGGAGGCAGAAGAATGTACGTCTCATCCCGTCCCACCCACCATCCCAACCAAGCTGTGCTCTCCTAGTCCATCCCACTGTGCCTGGTCCATAGAACAATGTCATGACCCTCTTAAACTTCTGTTCTTCCATCCTCCTCTTCTTCCCGATTTCATCTCTTCCACACTCTTCCCCGTCTGGGGTTCAGYCTGGTAGAGCAAAAAGAGRAAAAAATGTTTTCTGTAAATGAGCATGAAGGCTGAGGCCTTTGCTTCCGTGTTCCACCTTGGTSACTGGAAAACTTCTTTCTTTGTGGAAATCTCTTAAGACCCAGAATAGTGAACCCTCAGGGCCCGTTCTGGATTTCCTGCTGCCCCAACACTTTCTCTTCTGTAGTCCATCTCTATGTATATCTACTTCGCAATGCTTATCCTTCACAGCTCGTGAGAAGTTACCATGAATGTTATTGACTCTAATTTTGTCTGGCACAGTTGCGAATGGGATCTATTTAAGTCATCCATTAAAGGCCTATGAGGTTAATTAAATGGACAATTCCAATGTGGTTCTGTTAGAATCACTCTCTATTAAATTAATATTACAGATATTTAACAGATGTCTTAATGAGGCATTATATCTAAGAAATGCAAATTAAATTAATGCTAAAGCCATTGTCCAGAATGTGAGCCTTTTGTCATAATTGATAAATTTGGGAAAGAAGTTTCATGTTTATTCTTCAAAACCCAAGAGACTGGTCATTTGATGATTCTTTTCAGCCTCCAGAAAGTCCTAGTTCAAGAATCTATGGTCAAATCAGCCATCAGGGTTGGAAGTGATTTAATGGCATCTGGAATGTACCATCCTCAAAAATTGGTGGGGGAAGCAGGTGGGGTGTTCCATAACCCCCAGCTATCTGGGTCCCACTCCTAGAGTCTGACTCAGGAGGGCTGAGTGCAGCAGATCAGCCGTTGTAGACATGCAGCAGGAATCCCAGAAGTTAGGCTGGGAGGCCTTCATGTAGTCAAGTGGTCCCATTGGACAGATAGTAACTTGGAGACCCTGAAAGATGTCAGGAGTTGGTGAACTGATCAGAATGTTGTATCCTGCTCCATGGTTTCGATTGTGTGAAGTCCCTGCTATCTCTACCCCACCACTAGTGAGCTTGGTGTAACCCCAGACATCACTTATGGGTTTGAGACTGGTGGCCACATGTCTCCTTGCCACTCGTCCTCCTGATTGGCTGGGAGAAGAGCAGAACTTCTCAGGCCTTGCTCTGATTTCCTGAGTTCTTTATGGTGGTTCTGAACTTGGGTGTGGCTCGATTCATCATATCCCATAGCTCCCCTCAGGGGTCAACTCTGCCCATTTTACATGTTAAACTTTTGTCCTATGATAAAATACCTCACATAAATGACAGGAAGATGGAATTATTTTGCTCATAGCTTCAGCCATTATGACAGGGAGGGCATCGTGGAATAGGACACATGAGAGACAAGAGTCAGAGAGAGCAAGGATGCCTGTGGTGTAGAGCAAGCTCTTTATTCTATCCAGCTCTGACCCTAGGGAATGAAACTTCCCATGTGTAGGGTGGATCTATCTCAGTGCTCTCTGGAAAGCCTTCAGAGACATGCTGAGAAGTGCACTTTTTAAAGCACTTCTCAATCCAGTCAGGTTGACATTGGCCACCCCATTATTCTACACATCTCCAACCAGACTATCTGATGCCAGTGGAATGAGGAGTGAGGACTTTGGCTGCTGCCCTAAGTTAAAGTCCATAAAATTCAAGAAAACAGGGGCTTGGAGTGTAGCAGTTAGGTTGAGAAGGCTGGTCGCCCAAGCATATGATCCACCAGAGGAACTCCAGAGCACCCCAGGCTGCTGTCTGCTGACAGGAGTCCAGGCTGGATACTGACAACTTTCTGAAGTTTCCTTTCTTTTTCTAATTAGGAACATTTCACAGTTGTTATTGTGGTGTGTAGTAAGCGCCCCCCCCCCACCCCAGTTCCTATGTTGAAGCCTAACCTCCAATATGACTATGTTTGGATATCTATGTTTGGATCTTTAAGGAGGAGACAAATGCCTCATAGGGCAAGATGTTAATTCGATGGGTCAGTATAATTTAAATTCACTAGAGCTTCCTTTTCTTGAGGATAGACCATATGAAGAGTGAGAGGTGGCTGTTGACCAGTCAGGGAGTGTTAGCAGAAACCAACTTTGACAGCAGTGAGCCCTTTTCGAGTTGTCAACTGCTCTTCCCGTTGGTTTCTACCAGCACCCTCCCAGGCACCCACGTTTCTATAGTGCATGGTTTACATTCAACCGAGCTGGTTGTTATTTCTACCATCGTCCTGTTCCTCGGAGACGGAGTCACAGTGACAAGTACCATACCACCCTCCATGAAGCCCTGAGCTGTAGGGATTTGGCCAGCCATGCTCCATGGAGTTCCAAGTGCAAGTTCATCAGTATAGCGCTTGGGAAGATGCTGTGGACCTTGGTCCCCTGGGGAGGTTAGTGATAGAACAGCAGCACATCCTAGACAAGGCAAAGTGCAGAGACTGTGTGGCAGGTGGGCATCACATTGTCTCCCCTGAGAACATCCTTAGCTACTCAATGGGAACTTGAGTTGGGACTGGCACCAGCAACATAGTGTGCCTTTCACACCCCAGAGGGGTGTGGATGAACAGTTCTGCTCGATGTTACAGTACGTATGCAGTTTCATCTGGGTAGAACAACACAGAAGATGGTGTTCCTTGATGGAAAGCCAGGTAAATAAGGAACATATACATACTTTAGTAGTCTCTTTCACCTTCCTGTGTGTACCCTGCTGGGAAGCACATGACCCTGGAGCCAAGCTATCTGGTTCAGTTCTCAACTTTTCTTACCCAGTCAATGAGCCCTTGGGCAATGCTCACTTTCAGGGTGAGAGCCCACGTGTGCCCTCCACTAGGGTGACTATTTGATAACAGGTGTCAGGTGGGCCGGGGAAATGCCATGAATAATATCTTGATGATGTAGATACAACTGGGGTCCAGACAGCTTCTGCGGTACTTCGGGGTACTGGTTAGTTAGGATTTCCATCACTGTGAAGATATACCATTCTTATAAAGGAAAATATTTAATTAGGGGCTGGCTTAGAGTTTCAGAGGTTTAGACTGTCATCACGGCGGGAATCATGGCAGCATCTAGGTAGCCAGCCATGGCACTGGAGAAGCTGAGAGTTGGACATTTTGATCTGGAGGCAGCCTGGAGGAGACTGTATTCCAGACTGCAGAGCTTGAGACCAGACCTGAGACTTCAAAGCCCACATCTCCAGTGTCGCATTTCCTCCAATAAGGCCAGCCCTCCTAACAGTGCCACTCCCTGTGGGTCCAGCATTCACACAGTCTATAATGGGGCCATAGCTATTCAAACCACCATAGGTGCACTTTGATCTGTTTTTCTGTCACATGAAGACAGTCAGCCATACTCATTTCTCTTCCACCCAGAGTGATCTGAGTCGGAGCCATCCAGGAAGCGACCCCACCAGCACCACCAGCACCACCGTTTCCCTGACGAGTGCTTACAAGTGTTGCCAGAAGAATTTCTCAGTTGGCCAGCAGACATTTGCTTCTTACAAGCAAGGGGCAAGTGGTCCCTCTGAACCAGGTTTCAACTACAAGGCTTTCACAATACCAGCATGGAGTGCTGGCCCTGACCCGCAGTTCTAATGGTCCTGTGAAGAAAGACCTCCTCTGGCGTTATACACAGTAGACAGTGACACTGTCAGCAGCAACATGGAACTCAGATGTCCAAAGGTGTCACTGCTGGAGAATGTGGCCTTCTCGGGTTAGACCAGAGATGTGGTTGGCATACTCTCAGAGTCACAGGATAGACCAAGAAGCTGGCTGACAGGTTTGCCTACCTGTACCCAAATAGTGGTCAACAGGCACTGGCAGATCTGGCCCTCTGCCCCATTCTGACTACTGCAGCCAAACCAGAGCCGTCTAGCAAGCTCACCATGCCTCTGTGAGAGCAGCAAAGAGTAGGCAGCTCAGAGTTTGGAGTTGAGATGACTTTTCAGTCAGATCTATAATGTTTCATACTGTGAAAGCAATCGGAGATGGGAGGTGGCCATGGGGTGGGGGAGCCATGACACCCCCCCCCCCTTCCCTTTCAACCCAGCAGAAGTACAAGAATTTGAAGCCATTTATGCCTGTGGTCTGGTTTTATTATTATTTGAATAACTGATTTTGGTAGAATGTTCAGGATACAAAGAGAAGTAGGAAAGACAGAACCTAAACATCCCCTTCTTCAGATGAACCAAGGTTAATCCCGGTGTATTTCTCCCTGTGGAACTAAAGCTAACATAAGGTCACCTGAAAGTACAAATACCTACAATGCCCTCCACCAAGTCTAAATGTAACTCAATGCCTAGCCCTGGTTTTCTCCTGCGTCGTTCAATGCTCTTCAGCCCCTGCTTTCCCCGGACCAGAGGTCGGCTACAGCCAGAGGCTCTTCAAGAAAGTGAATATTTAGGGTGTTTCCAGTTCTCGGTGTCAGGGACATGTCTCCAGTGGCAGAGTTCACAGGTCAATTGATCCCTTTGCTTTGAACTTCTTGGCAGACCGCTCACTTGCCCGAAGCTGGAATTTGCTTCCATAAATGTAGGAAATGAAGTCATCAATTTCTATGGTGAACACACAATTTAGCTTAGGGATAACTGAAGAGAAAAAAAGAGGGGGGAAAAAAGGATGAGAAGCAACATAGAAAGTGCACTCATTTTTGTGCAGAGCATTATTCATCCAGACTTGTATTCAAGTGAGTGAGACAGGTGTGGTGTACACTTTAATGCCAGCACCTAGGAGACAAAGCCAGGCGGCAGGCAGATCTCTGCGTTCTAGGACAGCCTGATCTACACAGCACCTTCCAAGCTAGTGGAGGCTGCACAGTGAGACTGTCTTTAAAAAAGTGTACAGGAATGAGGAGTTTCAAGCGAGAGTACCAAGGAAGACATGGGCCATTTGATTCAGTCTAAATGTAACTCAATGCCCAATTACAGATTCTGAGGTGAATGACCCAACTCACAATTGAAGGCTCCCAGACCCACCACCAGGTCTGGTTTTCCATACAATTTTGTACTGGTTCTTAGATGTGTGCTCATAAGGAACCTTCCATACCACTTCCTTAGACTTACAGTGCAAGCAGAACATCATAGAGGGAAATGGAAAAAGAATGAAGCCAGGCTCTGGGGGTAACCCAGGGGCAGAGCGCAGATTTAGTGGACAGGTCCTGGGTTTAATCTCCAGCATCAACAGATGAAAGGATGAGTACAAAACCCTCCATCTGTTGCTTGAATCTCTGGATATGTGGGCAAGGTCAGGTACAGTGACCTCAGAGGATCCAGAGTTCCTGCTGGAGCATGCTAAAACTCAAGAGTGTCCCAGCTAGGGCGCAGTTCTCAGAACTCCAGGTATAGGCTGCTTTGGTTCTTCCTGCCTTTTTTTTTTTAGTTACTCATTTGAGGGGTGGTGACTTTGGAAGGTAGAGACCTCAAACAAACTTGGGTCCAAGAACCAACCAAGCGGACAGGCTGACTGTGTTCACAGATGTCTCCTGGGAGAGCCCCCAGGCAGTGGCCTCACTCTTGTCCACATTATAGTAAGCACTTGTAACCCATTTGACTCCACAGCCAGGCAAACCTGGGACCCTCAAGGAAGGGAGACAGAGTGGCATGTGACCCCCTGGGAACACAGCACACACCTTTCAGGTGGTCTTCTTTGGTGATGATCTTGAAGACATGCTTGGTCTCCTGCAGAAGGATTCCTGTAACTCCCACATAGGAGGGGCACTTGGATTTCGTGACTGTAAAGGAGAAAGGCAACTGACCGTAAGGCCTGGGTGGTGCTGGCAGTCACTGCCTAGCCTCAGGGACAGGAAGACTGGCTCTTCTAAGCTGAGGGAGAAAGTGCTCRGAAGATAATGGCTCCTGGGCAGRGACCAWGCGAGCCMGAGCCCAGGCYTCCTGACCGCCTGTCCTGCTTCAYGAGCTCCTGGCTCTTCTTAGGTGTGCTTTAGTTTGGGGCAGGATTCTGGTGCCARGAGGTGATACACAGAACCAACAAGTCCAGGGAGCTGCTCGGCTGGGGCAAATGCCACGAGCAGGGCATCTGGCATTCACTTTCGGGCCCTTGAACTTTGCCTGGAATGTAGTCCTTCTATAGTGCTGCCCGGTAATGGGGTGAGCCTCCTCAGAGGCAGGCCCCGCCCTGCTTCCAGGTAGAATACTTTTAGCATTCACGGAAGAAACTATGTGCCCGGTGAGCTCGGCAGGTGCTGGGGCAGAACACTGAATGAGATGGCCYGTTTTCTACTCCTGTGGAGCTGAAGCCGTCATGGGGGACATTGTATAGTAAAACATAGGCAATGCTATTTCTTGATACTAATTATAGCTACGAGGAAAATAACAGAATAATGAGAGTGGAGGGGGTCAACTTTAGTGCTGGCAGACTCTTGGAAGTGACATCAGGAAAGGGAACCGAGGTACATGAACCGGCAGAACCCCTAGGTTGAATGAAGGACAAAGTAGCTAAAGGACACTGAAGATTTTTCTACTCTGACTGGATGGAAGCTGCTAGAGGCCTAGAACAGGCAAATGGCAGTCTGAAGTCTGACTGCAGCCTTCATTCTGGGTATTTAATCTTGTGGTGTATATGGGAATAAAACAGTATGTGATCTGGGCAGGACATAGGGCAATGAGAGAAAGTAGTCACAGCAACTTGAGGGAGGGAGTTAGGTTAGATTTAGGAACTAGGCGTGTTTAGTGGCCTTGAGGTAGAGGATTAGGGAAAGAGGTAATTCGTAAGTACTTCTAGGTTTCTAGTCTGAACAAGCTGTGCTATTCAGATGTGTAAGAGATGAGACAAGCAGGTCACAGACAGCTGACCTTGGGGGACTAAGGGCTTTGTGTTGGATAGCTAGTCTGAGGTACCTCTTGGATGTGGATAGCTACTGGTATGATGGGGTGAAGGAGTCTGGCAATCATGGGAGAGGGCTTCACTGGTGGTGGCTCCCTTAAAACCATAATGAGAGGGAATTTGTGCCAAGGAGAATCAGCTGGAAATTAGGTTCCATCACTGTGAGCAGATGGCATGAAGAGACCACTTAGTGTGTGTTTAACAAGGGCCTAGGACAGGTTAGATCACAACCATTCTCAGATCCTCTCTGCTTGTGACTTGATAGCCCAGGGATGCCAAGTGGCAGATGATAGGCTGAATACTGTGACACACACTTCAGTTACACTCAGTAACAATCTTCAGATGACCTCATGCTGTCATAGAAATTACCTGAAATAATAGCGCCATGAAGATCTGCCTTTAGGAGCTTGGCCTGAATCATCTGTGGCTGCCTAGGAGATGAAGAGGGCCCACAAAGAAGAGTCAGTAACAAAACAGGCTCACCAACACCCACAGCCCGCTGGTTTCTCGGACAGCATCTCTAGTGCTCTCAAGACTTGGCATCTATTCTCATGGCAGGCTTCAGAAATACAACTCACGTGTCTGGCTTGAGCCCATTGCACAGGTCACGGATGTACTGTTTCCAGAGTTCATGTAGAGGGAGGAAGAGACTGTATCTGTCGTAAAGTCAGAAACAGGCAGAGTCAGAAGCATGAACCTGGCATTTCTAGCGTTCAGCAGAACAGAGCTGGGCTCCAGGCTGAGAATGAGCAGGAGGGAGCACTGGGTGTAAGGCCAAGGTTCTCCAAAGATCCAAGCAGCTCCCCCAACCTGCTACTGAAACTTAATTTCTTCCCTGGTAGAACCTTTCCAAGGCTAAATATCTGCTCTCACAAAGGGAAGTGGTGGTTCTCCACCTAGATGCCCACCCTCCTGGCCAGATDTAAGTATGTGGAGCCCCTGGTTCAGACCCCGAAGCACACCTGAAGGTGGTGATGTACGATCAGCTACAATGACCCAGGTGCTGTTCACCCACACTCCTTTTCCCAAGACAAATGAACAAATGAACATTAGTCTGGTTTAGCACACACTTACAGGAGGCTAAATGTAACAGACCTTGAGAGGTGCAATCCCTTCTGAAAAGCAGCAGGACTGTGTAGTGAGGGTAGAGCTCAGAAGCTTTTCTCTGGGGTGATTATCATGTCTTGGTACACAGGGTTAGACAGTCAAGAACAATGGCTCAAATCAGAAACAAGCACTTCCTTCAAGGATCCCAGCTAGGCAGATCCTTGGCAAAGTGATGCTCTCATGCCATCTGGGACATGGAAAGATATGTGTCTAAAGTGGATTTACAAAGCCAGTAAACAGTGGCTGCACACGCAAACTCAGAACTAGATCAAGGAAGACATCCACCCACAAGACAGTGATGCATTCCTTTCAGAAACATCTGAAATGAGTAGGAGGGACCATTCCTTGGCAGTAACCTCTGAGTGGGTGATACTGTCTAGTTATGTTCAAAGCTACAGAAAAGTACACATTAAGGCATATCAGTTCCTCTTTTCTAGAAAGCCGAAAGGCAAACAGCCTGTTGCCATGGAGAACAGACTCACTTATGAGTGAGGCTAGGACAGAAGCTAAATGATGAGAATCCTCAGTGTCCCCGATGCCTGCCTTTCAGAAGCCAAGCACAGGCACAAGGGGATTGGTAGGGGAGGCTGCCGCCTTGTGCAGAAGGCCCACAAGTTCCTGAGCGTAAGTGTGCAGGGATGTCCAGGGAGCCCCGGGCTCCCCAGTCTATACGCCCTGACAGAGGAGACTAGGCAAGGTTGGATGGCAGGGCCTGTACGGAAGACGGGCATACCTCTGCTGCTCTGGTTTAATGTCAAAGAGCCGCATGTCTCTCCTCTGTTTGGCAGAGAGGCCCTTGGATTTCTTCTTTGGCCTTGGCTTCGGCTTTAGGCGAGTGAAATATTCCAAGATCACAGCCTTGCGCTGCAGATGGCTCTCACAGTCTTCTTGGCTCATGTGAGGTATGCTCTGCTTCAGGAAGGCCCGCAMAAAGGCCTCAGCCCGCTGGGTTCCCAGCTCCTGCTCAGAGACATAGCGGTGGTATTCACGGTTCTTCCGCCACAGACACCAGGGCCCGCATACCCTGGTCCGGAGAGCCACTACCTTTGCTGATCCATCTGTCTATTCACTGAGGCTCACACATCTCTTCTGCCTGATGTAAAAGAAACACTCCTATGCTAATTGTGACAGTGCCCTGCACTGCAGCCAGGCCACACACGGACTTCCTGCCCTGCTTCACTGAGGTTCCTACTGAGGATTCAAAACCATTCGTAATTCAGTACTTCTCTAATCCTCCTGGAGAAGGAAGCTTGAGCCATGGATGATATAGGTCATTTAATCAGTCATGACTACAAGGCCAGCTTAAAGGGGAAGGGAGCTGGTTCTTAGGAAAATGAGCACTTCTTGCACTAGGGGAAACTGCCTGGGGTTTCCAGGAAAGTCATGTCCTTTGAGGAGGAACTCTGACAGTGAGCTTCATAGTCCTTTTTAATCACTTTTCCTCTGGAGTAAGGGCAGCAACAGTTTATTCCTCACTGGGCAACAGGTACCTCATTTGGCCTTCATCAGATGAAACCCTGTTACCCGAGGGCCAACCTCTTTCCTGGGCCATTTGCTGGGCTCTTTTTGCACGAACCATACAGTAAGGACAAGTCTGGGCTAACTGCCAGCTTTAGGGTAATGTATGGATACTGGCTTCTACCTTCTCTATGCTAAAGCAAGGGTGAAAATACGGAATACACAACCTTCAAGGTACTTGAAGACAGGGATGGCTAAACAACCCATCATTGATATGGTGACAATTCAGTTCTTTTA
>BDUI01014014.1:7055-17708 GCA_002335545.1 Apodemus speciosus | reverse complement strand
TGTGTGTGTGTGTCTGTGTGTGTGTGTCTGTGTGTCTGTATGTATGTCTCTGTGTGTGGGTAGTAAATATGCTTTCAAACTACCTAACACACACAATGCTTCTCCTTGCTGCCTACAGTTTGGCTACCTGCTGCCAAGTGGCTGGCCTCCACACCAGCTCTTCTCTGTTCCTGTCTGCTCCCTTCAAGTCTTCCTTTGAAACTCTGCCTAGCCTCAAGTTTCCATTTGAGTCTGTTTTTGACCCCAAGCCTTCACTTGCACCTGCTCTTAAATCCTGTTTATTAAAGAGACTAAAAACCCTAGGAAGGAACACTGATTTTCCCCAATATCATATGACGGCATTATTGAGGTTCTCCAAGATTTCCAGTGACTTCTTTACTATCTTTCAATTCTTCAACCAGCAGAGAAAAAGACCTTGCTCCTGCACCCCGAGTCTCCCATCATGAATTCACTATGCAGCAAGGATGACCTCATATTTCCGATCCTCCTGCCTCCACCTCCCAAGAGTTGGGACTGTATATAGTTTATGCGATACTGGGGATAAAATCCAGGCCTTCAAGTATGCTAGGTAAGCTCGATCTCCAGGCCTCTACTCAACTGCTAAAAAAGAAACAATCACAGCCAAGGGTGTAAAAATATTGGGCATATATATATATATATGTATGTATATACATCATATACATATACATGTACATATACATATACATATACATATATATGGCAAAAAAGTTCAGAAAGAAAATCACCTATCACTTCCTATTTTATGGGGCTGGCTGTTGTGGGTGGGCCTGGTGCTGTTTGTATTTTGATGTTAATTCCGCTCTCCTGGGAGGGGCTGCAGACAGGAAGTGAGTCATACTCAGGTGACTTCTTGTGAACCAATCCCCTAATGATATAAAGGAACCAATCACTGGGCAAGTAGACAGGACTTTTGGGTTGAACAGAGGAAGAAAAGAAGTAGGGGAGAGTGAGGGGTATTTGGGATGGGGCGAAGATGTAGCTGCTAGATAAGGCTTACAAGATTAGGTTTTAGTTGTCGTGCCCAGAGACTGAGTGACCGTTGTTTCTGAGCTAAGTTTGTGTGGTGTTTTTCTTGTTGTGGCCACTTGGCTGGGTCCCATTGAGAAAGGTAGGGCAGCAAAGTGTGGGTTTGCCTGATGTGCACCACAAAGGCTGTGGGGGCTTTGAAGCATGGGGCTGGTGTGGTAGACACCTACCAGTGAGACCCTAGTGAGCTGGGCGGAGAGATTTTGGAGCTCTGAGTCAGAGTCTCCACAAGAAAAAAAAACAGGTCGGCCACTGCCCACCAGTGCACGGCCAGCCAGGCTGCTGGGGCAGAGAGTTGCCCGCAAGTGCAGGAACATGCTGGTTCTTTTTTACTATTTCCCACAACAGCTGTTAGGTGGCTGAATCTGGGCAGCAAGTAGCCTACTGCCTGTCATACTAGACACTCGGTCAACAGACTTGCGGCTGTAAAGTAACTCATTAAATTACTTCATACTTCTCTTTGATGGTATGGTGGTTTGAGTAGGAATGGCCCCACAGGCTCATAGATTTGAATGATTGGCTATTAGGGAGTGGTGCTACTTGAAAGGGTTTAGGAGGTATGGCTCTGTTGGAGTAGGTGTAGCCTTGTTGGAGAAATTGTGTCACTGAGGGGGTGGGCTTTGGGGTTTCAAATGCTCAAGCCAGGTACAGCGTTTCTCTCTTTCTGCTCCCTGCCCATCTAGATACAGAACTCTCGGCTAACTCTCCAAAACTATGCATCTCTGTCTGCACGCTGCCACGCTCCCCACCATGATGACAATGGACTAAACCTCTGAAACTGTAAGCCAGCCTCAATGAAATATTTTCCTTTATAAGAGTTGTCATGGTCATGGTGTCTCTTCATAGCAATAAAACCCTAACTTAGACAGATGGTAAGATTATTTAAAAAGTGAATTATTTGGTAAGGAAGCCCAATGCCAAAGAAACACCCAGCACAAGGTAGCTCATTAAGGAAAGCATCTGTGAATGATTAACCTTGACCATCAACCTGTGATAGATAGGCATTAGAATCACCATGGAAACAAGACTCTGGCCATGTCTCTGAGGAAATCTGTAGATCGGGTTCATTGGGATGGGAAAACCACCCAACCTGTGAGCAGTGCCATCTCATGGGCAGGGCTAGCATGCTAAATAAGGAGCCAGTGAGGGGAGTACCAGTTCTCATCTCTCTGTGCCTCCTCACCAGGAAGGTCAGGTGACCAGCTGCCCCACACTCTTGCCACCATGCCTTCCCCACCCTGGTGGACTTCACTGTCAAACTCCCAGCCAAGGAAGCCTTTCCTTCCTCCAGTTGCTTTGGTCACATGATTGCCACGGCAACAGCACAGTGCTACAGGTGCAGGGGAGGAGAGTCTGCCAGCCACCCCCCGCCCCCAAGGACCCCGTGCTCACCGGTTCTGGTTGTACTGTACATTCTGGGTCAAGTCTACGTTGAGGATGATGAAGTCGTGCACGTGGCATCGGGAGAACGGCTCCTGCACCGCACGGCCACGGGTCTTGCTGGCCCACTTCCGCATGCCGATCAGGGCGTAGTGTGTGATGTTAGGGGACGCCTCAATATGCTGCATGATGTGTTTCAGAGAGACATTCCTCTCTGACCAGGAAAACTCCCTGTTGGGAGGAGAGAGGCCAGTGTCACTGGATGACAAGCAGACAAGAGGAAGCCAGCCAGGGCATGGCTTCCTAGCTGCGTGGGGTGTGCCAGACAGGACTGATATGGACTGAACCCAGCACCATCCACCAAAGGGGCACCAGATATCCTAGCAAGTATTTCACATTTACTATTACTTCTATGTGCAGAATATAGTCAAACCCCATGTATTGAGCCCACATACAGACAAACGGTTTAGTTCATCTTTACAATGAACTCTAACCTGGAGATTGAGAGCCTTCAAAAATGAGAAACCAAGAACTCCAGAAGATTTAGCTGCTTGCCAAAAGTCACAAGCAAAATCAATGCCGAGAGTGAAGGGTTTAGGGGTAGGATCAGGGCTAGAGGACAGCACGAGAGACATCTTGGGAGGCTAGCTATGTCCATTTATTGATAGGGGCTCAGCTAACTGGGTATGTTTGATTTGTGAAAAAAAAAACAGTTATATACATGTTATACTTTGCTCTGTGTGTGAGGGGATATCCCACTAAGTATATGTTGTCTGTTTTTGTTTTGTGGATATTTATTTTATATGTATGTGTCTGCGTGTGTACTTAAATGCGTATATTTGTGTCCATGTGGGGGTCATGCGAGCCCTTAGAGCGAGAATTCCAGGCATTTGCTGAATGGCTCCCTTGTTATAGGGTCCTGAACTCCGTCCTAATGACTCTATAGCCAAGGATTCTTCACAGCTGAGCCACCTTTCCAGCCCTTACATTTTGTATGTATTATATATCTCATTAATCATTTTTTCTCATTAATGAGTTTTAAAAATAAAAGAATCAGGACTTGGACAACGGGTGCACTTCTGCCATACCCAGAGCCTGTTATGAGAGGCACGCTCTGGCCCCCGAGGCTGAGCGGGGACTGCCCATCACTGCCTTTCGCGGTGCTCTGGGTGAAGGGGGGAGTGTGCGGGGTCCCTCACCTGCTCCGCTCTCCAGCACAGTCCACGTCTGCTACATTCCACATCACACAGGAGTCATCAGAAATGACAATGAAGGGCCAGATGTCCTGAGGCTTCACCCCCAGCTCCTCCTGCCGGTTCCTCTCCAGTTCCAGGTTGTGGTAGCATAGCTCTTTGATCAGGAAGTGGGCAGCCCCTACAATGGCCAAGTAACCTGACTCAGGGTCCCACCCTAGACCCCCCCCCCACACACAAGACAGAGCCCACACCGGACAAGCCAGAAACAAAATCACATATCCCTCTCCCAGTGACCACTGACCGCCAACAAGGAAACGCCCCTCTACAGATTATATACACATTTGTTCTTTCTTTTTCTAACAGCTGAGAAAATGAGTTAAATAGATAACCAATTTAAAAAAAAAAGAATGATCATAAAAAAATTCTAACACAGAGGGTAGGAGATATCTCAGTTGGTAAAGTTGTCTTGCAAGCACAAAGACTCGAGTTCGAGTCCCAGGATCTATGGTCTTTTAAAAGGTGGGTACGGGAAGGGTAGGGTGACTTGCGTGCATAATCCCAGCACTGAGGCGGCAGAGGCCAGCAGATCTCTGAGGTTCCAGGCAATAGGAAAGCTAGTTTCAGAAAACTAGGTGGACTGCTTCTGGGGAACGACACCAAAGTTGTCCTCTGGAGTCCTCTGGCCTCCACACGCCTGCTTGTGCACTGGCACACACGTGTACATGCACACTCAAACCCACAAGCTTGGTCATTCCACAAGCAAAGAGCTTATGTCAAAAACATCCTCCAAGTCTTTGTCAGCAGAAGCCATACCTGGCACGTGTGCCAAAGTCACCTACCGACTCCAGCACTGTTAAAGATGCTTGGGAGGACCAGCATGATGTGGTTGGGCCAGTATTTCTTATAAATGGCCATTTCGTACTCCTTGACCACCAGCACGTGTAGATGGTTGGCTCCATCCATCGCATGGTACAAATTAAAGAGCCCGTGCTCGTGCCGGCCCGTCGTCGGCGTGAAGGTCGGGCTTTTGATGTGTTCGTGACTCTGCAGAGGAGTGGAATAGTTATGGAGAGTGTGTGTCAATGTTGGCATAACGCCTTGCCGCTTCTCACATCTTCCACGGAGAGATGCCGTCCTTTCTAATCTGAGAGATAGCATTGTGGATGGACGCAGCTGATAAAATGTGGGGGAAATCCTGCTGTCCCAGTTCAAAGTCTGGCCTAGCCGAGTGTGCCTTCTCAGAATGTGCCCATGATTGAGCCTGGGCTCACCCGCGGGGGCTCAGAGCTGTACAAGGTAGAGAAGCACATCCCAGTGATGCCACTCTAGACAAATGTCTCTGGCTGGCTGTTACCCAGTGACAGATCACCCAGACACAAGGGTACATGCGATCAAATCCAGAATACCCATCCATCCAAACCTCACTTACCTGTAGTCCTCAGAATGAAAGGCCCAATTCATTGCCTGGTTCAGGAATGGGTGTTATAATAAAACCTAACTGATATCCATCAGCTAACCACACTCATCATCATCTTATAGTGGAATCTAGTCTTAGCAGGTGTTATTCTTGGATGCTCAGTTCACTCACTATGGATACGGACATCCCACGCAGCCTAGATAGCAGCACTTGTGAGTGGTAATGGCTCATGTCGACAGCCCTCCTTTGGCCCTTTGTTCAATGAGCAACTCTGATTGAGCTAGGGCTCCTTTTGCCTCTGAATCCCTCAAAGCACCTCCTACATACCCAACCCATGCTTGTGGGTGCTGCTGGGAGGCTGGGAGAGTGAGCCGAGTCTGGAACAATCCTGTCTGGTACATCTACAAAAGGGCCACAGCAGCAACGCCAGATTCCCAGGGGCTGGAGACATTTTAGTGCTCATGTCTGTTGACAGGGGCTGGTAAATAAATAGCATCAATCCTGAGGCTATCAGGGTAGATTTGGCAAGCCAGGTACCTTACAAGGAACATCTCTGTAGGGGGAGAGTCAGTGAGGGCAGGTTTAGATACCTGCCCTAAACTGTTTATGGGAGAAATTGTGAGATGCTGAAGACAGCCCCCCCCCCCAGTGACATGGGGAAAGAGAAGAAAAGACAAAACACAGCTGACTGTGGGTTAGTCTTTGTGGATGTTGGGGGAAAGGCCTTAAGGGGATCTTGGAATCTTTCTCCTATTCCTTCTACCTCAGTCTAGCCTAATGTTTCATGACAGAACATTAAAGAAGAGAGAGTGGGGTGGACATCTCACTGACATGTGGTGTGTCCCAGGTAATGTAGTCACCTCGCATTGATTATTCTAAGTAATTCTCACAGTAATTCTGTGGCTGTTTTTGACGAGGGATCTCATACAGCCCAGACTGGATTTGAATACCTATGCAGCCTTGAAATTCTGATCTTCTTGCCTCCACTTCCCTGGTACTAGGATTGCGGAATGAGTTGACACTCAGTTTATGTGATGCGAGAATCCAGGATTTTATGCATGTTAGGCAAGGAGTCTAACAACTAAGCCACTTCTCCAGGCCCATCCATCTGCAAGCTCTTTAAAATGAATTATTACTGCCCACCTTTACCATCGAGGAAACTGAGGCTCATCTATATTAAGTGACAGCGTAATTAAAGTGCAATCACAAGGCTCAAGAGCGAATGACTTCCAAGACCACACCTTCAGTAGCGCCCCCCAGGTTCAGTCRCTATACTGCGTCTGTGCCCTGCTCCGAATGCCCTTGACTCTCTCATGTCTATGTCCCCAACTCAGCAATCACCTGGCCCCCTGGAGCTCCAAGGCAGTACCTTGTCTGTGACGAGGGGTAAGCGCATGCTCTCCAGCTGGCCTCCRGGTTGACTGAAGACGAAGTGGTAYTCCTTGGACTTGGGGATGATGAAGTGGAGCTGGATCTCCTCTCCTAGCATGGAGCAAGAGAAGGCAAAGACGTGCAGGGTGGACTCAGAGAGCTGGGGTGCGAGGGGAGAGCACAGAGCTTAGCGTCACAGTCCAACTTGCTTCCCGAAAAGAACCCAGGCCCAGGCTGGCCATGACTATACCYRGGTCACACCCACCTCTGCCCCGAAGTGCACGAGACTCACAGCATAGAACACAGATGCTCAGATCTGGCTACTGGGTGAGCATCCTCAAGATCACCGTGTAGGCCTAGAGCCTGGCTCCATTCCGAGTCCCTGTCACTTAAGTCGCCAAGCCTTTCTGCCCTTGAGATTTGACCTAGAGACCCGTCAAGGGTCAGCAAATAAAGCATTCATGCAGATCTGATGGTGTATATGTGTATGTGTGATACGTGTGATGTATGTGTGTTTGTGTGTATGTGTGTGTATGCATGTAGACGCTCATGTGTGTGTATGTATGTGTTGACCATAGGACACCCTTGGGTGTCTCTCTTCAAGCACTGTCCGCCTTACTTTTCTGAGACAAGCTCTTTCTTTAGCCCAGAACCTGCAAAGTTAAGCAAGCTACCCCAGCATCTGCCTGCTTATTCTCCCAGCACTGAGATTAYGAGTATCCAAAGCCACAGCCAGTTTTTCTCGCCCCCCTGGGGTTTCTGAARATCAAACTCAGGTCGTCATGCTAGCAAGGCAAGCAATTAACTAAACAATCCAGCATGCCAGCCCTAGGCCTTGCTTTTCATTTTCCTTCTTTTAAACTATGGCATGTTAAACCTAGGCCCCACGTGAACGAGGCATGCACTCTACCAGTAAGCTATAGCCCTAAACCATCGTCAGCTTTTTAAGTTAGTGCCTAAGTTGCCCCAGCAGGCCTTGAATTCATGATCCTTCTGCCTCTGTCACCTGTGTAGCTAGGATTACAGACCTATGCCATTAAGCCCAGCTTGCAATTTTCATTCTGTGACATTTTCTTTTATAGGTGACATGAGAGCTGGCATATAATGGAAAAATAATAACCTTGCATGTCTTAATATAATCAGCCTTGTGCCAAATAGATTGAATGAATAAAAGTTCAGTTTATTATGCACTGTCACTAACAACCCCAGGAAGGACTGCCATTCCTAGGAGGCAAGAATACTATCCCACTGTATGGACATAGAAGCTAGCATCCAGACGTCCTGGGCTTACTCTTGTCCCTGAGTCTAACCTCACTTTCCTCCTACTCCACGTGACTGTTTGTGTGCACTCCTTTCTGGGAGTGACCCACCCCCACCCCACCCCTGTCTAGCATTGCTCTTGGCTGCAGCAGCCTCTCGGGTCCCCCTGACCTTTGTCGTTCCCACCTGACTACCCTCCATGTTTGGAGCTGCAGAAGAAGGCACAGCACACCAGCACACACTGGCTTCTGCTGCTATCAGGGCTCCACTAGAGCCATAGAGACTTCTGGGGAGCAAGGGGAAGAGATCTGGGGGCTATGTGGTAAAGGTGGCAATGGGAAGAAGATGCATTAAGAAAAATTGAGAGTGGGAGAGAAAGAGAGACAGACGGACAGACAGACAGACAGAGACAGAGAGTCAGAGATAGTCATCTCAGAAGGCAAAAGACGAGGAGAGAAGCAGCAGAAGAGGCATGGGGGCCAGAATCAGATGACGGCAGGTGGCTGGTGCCGCTGCACCCCTCTCCAGACTGGATCCAGATCCCTTACCATCCCAAGCATGGTCCTAGTTAACTACCCCCAGACCCACACACCTTGTGAGCATGCACCAGGAGTATCACCACCATGTAAACACAGGGTGTCTCTACTTCCTGCCTCCTATGCTCTGGGCTTCCACTAATGCAGGGAAGAAGGAGATACGCCTTCGATTTTAAGGAACAATTCGCTGTTGAAGGTTACTGTCCTGACTAGTGATTATAACATGTGAGTCCTTTTCAGTTTATCCAAGTTCAAAAAAATCACGTAAATAGTCTCACCACAGGTATGTGAGGTTTGGATTGCCAAGAGTATATAGACAGGAGGAATGGCTTTTATAATTTTGACATTTTATAAATTTTCTATATGTTTAGAAGAAATATCTAAAACAAAACAAAACAAAACAAAAAARCTTCTGCATTTAGGTAGGAAAATCCCCACTATGTTAAATAGGAACATGCTGAATAACACATTTAGAGCATTGTTTTGGACTAAATGGTTACAGAGTTTGAATCCCTTCAACAGTTTAGCATGCAGTAGATGCAATAGCTGCAGCAGGAAGGAGCTGAGGCAGGAGGCTGAGAGTGTATCACCCGTATCAAGGCATTAAAACTCAATGTCAAGAAAATACTGCCCGAACAAACTCTATCCCAATGGTGGAAAAAAATAAATTCAGTGAAATGTGGGGACATATTAAAAAATAAAGGAAAAAAGAAAGAAAGAAAGAAACAAAAATGGTTTCACGTGGTTGCTGTAAATTCCTAAAACAAAAACCTCATGCCCAACATGGAGAAAATGGTCTTCATTTATCTGACATGAATTGTATTAGTACTCTGACCTGTTAAAAATGCCTTCCAATATCATCTATAGTAAAGTCACATACTTAAAAACATAGTTCTAAAAAAGGCATTTGCTATGCCTGGTGTTTCCCTTCATAAACAGGACGAACGAAAATCCGTGCCTTGGGGCCTTTCCAGAAGGACCACAGTCTTCAATTACAACCCCCGCCCCAGGAGCAGGTGTCCCTGGCTCCCACCTATCCAACCCTCTGTGTTCTCCTGCTTCACCTACTTGGGTCTGAATTAAGACGAAACTCTCAAATCTAAACTACTAGAGTTTAGATGTTTACTAATAGCTAACCGCTAGTCCTCCTCAAAGACCGATAAGCTAGGCAGAGCCCATCCAAGCTGCAGCCTTCCCTACAGAGTCCTCTGAGAAGCCCACCTGCTCCCCAGTGCGCGGCTGCCTCCTGGGCCACCCGAACCTTCCGTTCTGTGCCCCAGCCACACCCCACTGAGATCAGGTCTCATCCCCAGAGACTCTGCCCAGCCCTTTTTGCACATGCTCATTCCCTTTCACCTGCTTTGTCAAATTCCTGCCGATCATTCAAAATCCTTTCTCTACCCCACCTGAATTATAAAGGTTGAGCATCCCATACCTGAAATGCTTGATCCCAAGGATATTAGAATTTTTTCCAGATTTTGTAACATTTCTATGGACTCTTTTAGTGGGGCATCTGTAGACTAAAATCCCAAAGGCTTTAAGATTTGAACTATTTTGAGTCTCATGCTAGTGATGACTTGATTTTTGGATAAGGGATGCTCAAGCTATGTCTTCATTTGTAAGACGAGGATGACGATGGTTAGGTGAGAACCGGTAAGAGTTAAGATAGTTTTCTAGCCACCCTGAATGAATTACTGGTGTGCTGTTTACGCAGTGCCCTGACGGCCAGCCAGAGTCTGAGACGGCCAGAGTGCCAGCCTAGGAACTTACCCATTTTCTTATCCATGGCAGAAAGGGCTGTGCATGCAAARGACATAAGCATCCTGCTGGCAATTAGTAGGCGCTCAATAAAGCAAACTCTTCTCTTATCTATGTGATTTCTGTGCCTCAACCACATAACTCTCCTTCCTGCTTCACGCTCTTCTGAAATCTTGCTCAGGTGCCCATCTCCCTCCCAGACCATGAACCCGAAGGATGGGAACAAGATTTATTTTTGTCTGCATTCCCAGGTCCTGTATTAAGTCCTCAGCRAGTGTCACTAGCGGTGAGGTAACCAGCATTTGGATCCTCTGGAGCCTACAAATAAGAATGACATCCTAGTCTTGGCCACTGGTGCCTGGATGACCACAGGGGGATCGCTGTCCTGTAGGGTCAATAATATATCCACAGTCTATGAGGCCAAGCTGGAATGCATGCTACTCAGGAAGCGAGAGCTTCCAGAACTCTCTTCCCTCACCCTGACGATATCACATATTMTCAGGAAGCCTCAGGGAAATAAACACGTGGGCTGTGATGCTGCACCAGCAGGAGCTGCTGGGAGCAGCCGGAGAGCCGGCCGGTGCCCGAGGCCTACCTGGTAGTGGGGGTGGAAGCCCATGTACTGCTGGCACTGCTCGCAGTGGTGGTACGTGTTGTACGCCGCATACTTGGACAGTCTCATACGTGC
>BDUI01014013.1:17395-28192 GCA_002335545.1 Apodemus speciosus | reverse complement strand
CCCATGCCCAGTCCAATAGTTGGTTGCTAGCATCTGCCTCTGTATTTGTAAGGCTCTGGCAGGGCCCCTCTGGAGACAACCATGGCATGCTCCTTTAGGTATACACTTCTTGTCGTCCTTAGTAGTGTCAGGGTTTGTTGACTGTTTATAGGATGAATCCCCAGGTAGGTCAGTCTCTGGGTGGCCTTTATTTCAGTCTCTGCTCCACACATTGTCTCCCTTATTGCTCTTGTGGCTATTTTGTTCCCTTTCTTAGAGGAACTGAAGCACCCTCACTTAAGTCCTCCTTCTTGTGCTTCGTGAATTGTAACTTGTTTATTTTGAGCTTTTGGGCTAACATCCGCTTATTAGTGAGTGCATACCATGTGTGTTCTTTTGTGATTGCGTTGTCTCACTCAGGATGACACTTCTAGTTCCATCCATTTGCCTAAGAATTTCATGAATTCATTGTTTTTAATAGCTGAATAGTACACCATTGTGTATATATTCCATAGTTGCTGTATCCATTCTTCTGTTGAGGGACGTCTGGGTTCTTTCTATCTTCTGGCTATTATAAATAAGGCAGCTATGAACATTGTGGAGCATGTGTCCATATTACATGTAGGAGCATCTTCTGGGTATATGCCCAGGAGTGGTATAGCTGGGTCCGCTGGTAGTGCTCTGTCTAATTTTCTGAGGAATCGCCAAACTGATTTCCAGAGTGGTTTTTCCAGCTTGTAATCCCACCAACAATGGAGAAGTATTCCCTTTTCCCCACATCCTCTCCAGCAAATGCTGTCCCCTGAGCTTTTCATCTCCTGTTTAATCTTTTTATTTTATAGAAACATTCAAATTGCTTGAAACATGATGTTATAATTCATTATCTAACAGAAGAGAAAATAATGGATATCCAACCATTTGGACACTAATATTTGAACAAAAATAGAAAGCAATGCAAACATTTTCAGACATTTACAGTAATATCAAAGAAGTGAAATTACCAAAAGACATTCACATGAAGACCTATTTCTGATGAGTGCACAACTAAATTATAAAGATGGAAAAGGACTTTTGTCTGTTTACTCCTGACAGGAAATTGTCAACTAAGCTAGTAGCCCAATCATTTATTCATTTAACATTTATTAAGTCTTAGTCATGTACCAAATTCCACAATATGTAAGCATATATTATGGGTCAAAGCTTTCCTGTTATTTCTATGTCCTATGACTGAAAAACAAATATTTTCCAAATGGAAGAATAAACACACATTAACTTGCAACTAAGGTACATGCTATGCTGAGCTAGATAAAACACTACAGTGTAGCAAGGAACTTTGTCCAGTTGATAGTTTTATAAAGATGGCTTCAGTGAAGTGAAACTGAAGAGTGTGTGTCTTAATGAGCTACTATTGATGTGATTAAATATCATAACCAAAGCAATTTGGAGAGGAAAAAGTTTATTTGGCTTACATTTCCACATTAGTGTTCATTGTGGATGGAAGGTATTATAGGGACTCAAGCAATACAGGACTCTGCAGGCAGAAGCCGAAGCAGAGGCCATGAAAGAGGGATAATTACTGGCTTGTTGGCTCTGGCTTGTTCAACCTGATTTTACAGAACCAATGACCACTGTCCCAGGCACATTACCAACCATAATGGAGTGGGTCCTCCTATATAAATCACTAAGAATATATCCTAGAATCTTGTCTGTAACCTGACCTTATAGAAGAAGATTCTTAGTTGAAGTTTCCAACTCTTACAAGATTATAGCAGGTGTTGAATTGACATCAAACTAGCCAGCACAACTAGCTAGGAGCAAATTAAGAAACAAGGAGATAGTTTTGTATATATACAAGGGAAGTATGGTTATGAGGCATGAAGAGGCATAAATGTAGTAAATACAGGTAAGATGACCTGGAATGTAAGTGCAGTGTTATGTGCAGGCTGCAGAACATTTTCCCCTCAAGTGATCTATGTTTAGAGATGAGCAGGAAAATTTGTATTCTGTACATCCAGCTCCTGTGCAAGTGCAGGAGCAGGGACAGGGGCATCTCACTGCAAGGTAATTTTACTCCTAAGAGGTGTGTGGGAGAACAATCTCTTGTTCTCCATGATAGTTGAGCCTCAGCCTTTCACTGGAAGCCATCTGGTACACCAGATTCAGGGCAAGGCCTTGCATTTCAGATCACTTTATTAAGTTAGATCACGAAAACATGTGCTCCGTCCCATGATGCTGAGCTCTGTGTTTGACATTGTTGTTCCCCAGGGAGAACAGRCCTCCAGGGGCATCAAAAGAGGCCATATTAATCACTTAGGTAATTTACAGCTGTTGAAACATAATGGAACCCCAGAGCCTTACAGAGATAGCTTTCACCACATTTAAAGAGGAAAATGATGGTAATTAAAAATGGCATTTCTAATTAGTAAGAGGTTAATTAGTGGGAGGCTCAGAGGACTGAGGAGCTGAGGTCTACCGGTTCCCAATCCACTGCTCCCTTGAAACTAGCTGGAGGAATGACTCATGTTTCTTGTCTGCAGGGTAGTTCTGAACCTTGAGGCTAGCTTCTTCAGTAAGTTGGACAGCAACTTAACAGTTGAAACACATATAGTTTTAGGGTCTGCCTCATTGTCTGCAAAAGAAAAAAAAATACAAGAATGTGACTATTTTAGCACCCTTTTAAAGTCAGCCCAAATTAAGAATACTAGGTTTCTGGGAATCCAAAATTGCTGATGCGTTGCCTTCCATTTTCTAATATTTTTCTCAGAGTACACCATGTTTTGTAGATAATCAAAGTTATTGTGATTATTTTATATAATAATATAAAAGTGTCATGAGATTAGGAAGGGAAATTGAAGGCCAGGGAGAAATGAAAACAGTACATAAAGTCATGAAGAGAACACACACACACAAAATTTGAAACAGAAATAATCTTTCATGAAGCAAAATTAAGAGAAAATGAGAATGTAAATAAAATGTAAGTCTATTCCGAAAGGAAGCACTTTGTTTACATGTTAGTAATCACCTGCATTTAAGGTTTGTCCTTTGGAGATGATTCAAGAATTTCTAATCATTGATCCCAAAGAACTCAGAGCAGAGCACTWTGGGTTTTTTTGTTCAGGTATTTACTTCTCACTTTCTTTCATTTTTAAAAAATTCTTTTGTCATTATTTCTTTCATTTGTTCCCCATGCATATAACATAGAAACCCATGCAATAGGTTGAGGGTGGGTTAACTAGGGAGGTAACCAAGTTTACATCTAACTGAGAACCAAAATAATCCTGTTCATATTTGGTCATATAATGGCCATCTCTGTGTTATCTAATTCGGTAAAACGTGCAGATAATTGTTTTAAGCAAGAAATAATAAGTACAATTTAATAAACAGAAACTGTCATAGAATTCAATTTGTCAGCTGTTTTATATCCACCATCATGGGTAACAATTCTTCCTACCATCATCACCAGGAACAACAAAGTATTTGTTGACTGAAGAAGCAGAGACATAGATTTTAAATACTTCGTTGAAAGTCACAATGTGAGTGCAGTATTAGGAAAAGCCAGAACAACAATTCAAAATATGTGTGCTCTTGAACCCCAAATTTTCCTTAAGTATTAAATGCCTCAGTACCTTCATGTGTATTTAATAAAGGTAATCAAATAGGAATAGAGTTAAAGAAATTCAAATTCATGCACTGTCTCATAGATGCTATCAGGGGTTTTCTTTTCACTCAGATATGAAGATCTTCCTTGGGCTACTTGCCTGTAAATCATAAGAATGCAGCCTCCCCCCTGTAAATACCACTTTACAGAATATGTTTTAAAGGAAGAAAATCAGCATAAGTATTCTGTTTTCACATATTTCTTCAAGAGATATCTATGGAGGATAATGCATTCATCTTGTTGACCCAAACAATGTAAATAAACCATACTTATTTGCAAGGCAGAATGGTAAAGAAGTAAAAGACAGTAATATTATATTTATACCAGTCATAATTTACATGATACATATCTCCTTTCTTAGAACATTTTTCAAATTTGTGACTAATTCGTACTCAATTTTGTTGGCAAGAAATAAGAGGAAAAAGTCTATTGGGTATAAAGCTAAAATGATATACTACAAAGTCATATTCTGCTTGGCCCTACATTTTGCAAGGTTACCATGGCAGTGAACTTAATATGTCTAAATTACTTCTTATCTGTTACTCTGTAAGATGCCAGCATTTATTCAACAATTAATGTGGTTCTAATTTGCATGCTAATATGGTGTCCTGTTGTTCTAGAAGAGTTAGCTGCAGTAACATAAAGTATTCTACCATAACTTTCTATCATATGATATAAGATGATGCCATGTGTTACAATAATGATTATTATAAAACTTATTAAACCACTTAATCATGTAGACATATATATGGGAGGATGATAAGCTGATAGATATTTTTCACCTTGTCCTCAGTAGTCCAATAACGATCTCTATTTCTTATATAACCTGCTCTCATATAATTGAACTAAAGCTTGAAATAAAACTGAAATATTCACTACATCTTAATAGACTCTTAAATTTCCTTAGCCCTAACAGAAGAGCAATTCTGCCTACCACCCTAAACTAGCAAATTCTCAGTATGCTAAAGGAAGAGGATGCAGACGCATGATGAGGAACTCGGGCTTCAAGCCTGGGGATGTCGCACACGCTGTCATTGAGGTACACTATTCAATTTCTCTGGACCTTAGTCTCTCAACTATAAATTGGAGATTCTAATGATAGTCTTTTTATTAAATTATTTTATTTATTTACATTCTAAACATTGCCCTTCTTCCGAGATCTCCTGCCCTGAGTTCTTCACTCCATTCCCCATTCTTTGCTTCTGAATGGGTAACCCCCTTCCCTGGAACACCAAGTTTCTACAGGATTAGGCACATCCTTGCCTAGTCCTCAAGCAGTACTCAGCTACATATGTGCTGCAAGCCACAGACTAGCCCATGCAGGCTCTTTTTTGGTAGCTTAGACTCTGGGAGCCCTGAGGGGCCTGGTTAGTTGATACTAATGTTCTTCTTATGAGGTTGAACATCTTTCAACCCTTCCCCTTCCCTTCATCCTTCCCCTAACTCTTTCTTGGGGGTCCCCTACTCTAGTCCAATAGTTGGCTGTAAGTTGGCAGACTTTACCAGAGAGTAGCTAGACCATTTAAAATGCATAACAGTAATGATGAGGTGATAGAAATCAATAATGATAGTTAAGTCAAAGTCTTTGATGGCAGATAGCTCTATTTCCCATCATTCTATTATCATAGGGGTCATCATCAATTTACTCAAATTTGTAGACTCAGTTTTAGTACTTGTAGAATGAATGAATYGACAACAGTTAACTTATGAGTTTATTGCAAACACTGAATAAGTCATTGGACATAGTTTCCTTTATGAAAACCATAACTAGAACAGGATAAATCATCTAAATATTAATTAGGTACTATTGACCTTCATGGAAAAAATATGGATATAACACAGAACATACATTAGATAATCTTTCAGTAGTGTACCATCTTGTGAAAAAGTCAAGGGCTCTTTCAAAACCAACTTAGATATTTTAGATATGGAAGGTATACTCAGCAATCAACTATCTCTGGGAAAAGAAAAGATAACAGCAGAAAGTGAGAAGCTATGAAAGTAAATCCCTAGTAGTAGAATAAGGAAATAAAATCTTCTGGGAGTCGTCAACAATGCTAACCTTGCTTCGTGATCCCCAGACTGTCTGAAACTAGTAACTAGGTCTGCCTCTCGCTGATATTGAAATATTTGGGAAAGTGCATCATTGGTACAGTAATAGAGTATCTATCAGAGATTAGCACCAAGCTTCCAGTTAGGGCTCAGCCACCATTCTGTGTGTGCTCTAAGGAAATAATAGAGAACTCCAAAAGAACTCACATTGCATAGAAATGATGTCTAGACACTACTCAAATGAATAGGTTTACCACATGCACCACAGCTGTTAATGACATATTGACATGTTTTTCAAAATAAAATATTTACAAAATGAATTATGAAAATTCAGGTAAGGTCATATACCAATGTTATATAGGTAAGAATGTGATGGCCCATTCTTTATCTCTCATTTGTTGACTAAAAGCAATCATATATCTAGAACTGAGTAATGAAGAAAGCAAAAGAAAACCAACAAACACCAGATATAGTATTGTCTCCTCCCCATCTCTCTCACTGCCTCTTATTGATATACAGTCTTCTTATATATTGCTGGATTCCTTATAACTTATTATGTAGACTGACTGACTAGTTGACTTCAGGCTCACACAGATCATCTTGTCTCTGACTCCTACATGGAATTAAAGCATAGGCCACCATACCTAGCAAACTATGTCATTCTTGTTGTCCCTCTGAAAGGAAGACTGTGGATTGAATCCTTAACATGGCAAAATAGTTTTAGAAATTAAATCAGCACTTCATATGCAAGTGATAAGAATATTAATTTTCAAAATTTACCCCTCAAAATTTCACCTTTATAACAATTCTGTCATCAGAGAATGAGTCAATACAATATGCTAATAATGCACATCTGTGGAGTTCTTTGATCTGCACCTTTGAAATTTGTGAGCTAGTGTTGAAGGTCTTTACTAAGCTACAAAAGCTATAATAGTAGTAAATAGACTAGAAGGGCAAAAGGGTTATGCTTTTATATTCTTTTAGATATTCTGAATTATCCTCCAATTTGAAATAGACACTAGAACTATTTGCTTGATTTATCTTTTACAAATCATAGTGGCATTTTTACACTTTTACAGAGGAGACTTAACTTTGCCCTTGGGTGCCAACACAATGTGTCCTTTAGATACATAAATTTGATGAACTGGTTGAATAGAATATTCCTTCTTCATAGAATAATGACTTCTATATTAAACACTTAAGCCTCCAGGCAAGTCACATGTCTTCATCTCTTTATTAATGTGTGGCTTCTTCACAGCAGAGTGATGTCAAATATCAAACATTCATTTCAACACACTTTCTTGTAATGTGGAAGTCAGATGTCTTATAAGATGAGTATCCTTACCACTTTCTCTCTGTCCAGAACACTTTGAAACCAGTGAAATCTCTCTGGTTTGGAATAGTGTAGCAGTTGTGAAAATAAAAGAAAGACAGAGATCTCCAGATGTTTACATCTTTTCTTCTTTTAATCAAAAACAAGCAAAGGATCAGGGTCTCTATTACATCGTTTGCAAATGTTGCAGGAGTCTTGGGGATTTACAGGATGGAAAGGAACAAACACATGAGATGGAAAAGTCCATCTGCACGATAGTTCTCTGCAGTGTAAAAGTGGCAGATAATGATGGGTTTTGATCTCCTTATCAGAAGCTTCCAAAGACGTTCTGATCAAGTCAATTTTCCTGTCCAAAGCCTCACTGGCCATAGGAAATTATTCATTATAAAAACTACATGATCATCTCTTTCATTTTATTTTAAAAAATGTTTTAAAATACAGAAGCACCAGATATGAAAACTTAAAAGGAAAATTCATGGAAATTTAAATCTTTTCTTTTGATGATTACAGTTCTTTTGTTTGATTCTAGTGTGTCTCCATCACCATAGTCTCTTCTTTTTAAAATGTCGAAAACATTATTTGTCTAACACTTGGCAAGGATTGCCACACAATGGGGTGACGATGACCTTTGTGTCTCCACACATTGGTGTGAGCACAATCATGTAATTGTTTGATTTGGATTCATGTTGTCGTGATTTGTAAAGAAAAATGAAAAGATAAGACATGATAGCTAGGAGTGGAGTAATAGAGAGCAAGATGATTGGAATATGATCCAAGCCCCAATAATAATAAATAATAATTTGCATTTATCAAGCGCTTTGCAGTATGCTCTAAATTGTGGGCATCATAAACGGATGCTAATTTTGATACCTGACAAGAAGAAGCTTAAAGTAAAGTAAGATGATTGTTAATGTTCAGACTTCAAGTACAAAGCACTGTAGCATTAGCATTATAACAACCAGAGGGTGCCCATAGTCTATGGAGTCAGTGGATAGACGGTAGTGAAACTGTTTAAACACTTAGTTACATATAGTTCAATACAATTATTGCTAGCAATGTATGTTTCATAGAAACATAAATTAAAACCACAATTTCTATTTTCCATGCAAGAAGAAACTCCTTTTACAGTTTATTAACAGGAAAACCAGTTTCCTTTTCTTTGAACTCCCTGACTTTACATTGTATTCATCTCCCAAGACTTGCTCTGGTCAAAGTTGGAAACCACTATCTACCAAAGGCAACTTAGAAAGAAACCTCTACTCTTAATTACTATTAGTGTCATTGCTGCTGTACAGGGTCACAGCTGAGTGATGATCTGGGGACTCTGATAGATGACTCTTGTCTCTCTTTACTGGCCCCAATCCTTGCGGGGAGTATGATGAATTCTCAAGGAAAGGCGGTCATCTGCCTCCAGTACTAACTTAGATCAAAGGATTTCAAAGTTTGTAGTATGCCAAGGTTAGAGMATTTAGCAACCCTACTTCATCCTATCCTCCACAAAAATATAAACCACAAGGTCATAGAAAATGGGTTATTACCTAGGGTCTTTTCTAGTTGACTTTGTCTTTCTAAATTTAGAAATAAGATCAGGACTGATAATATTTTTCTTTCAAGGAGAAACTTCTCAATTTAGCTTTGAGTAAATAAATATTAAATATATTAAAAAGGAGAACACCATTCTATATATGACATGCTCTTTCTGCTTCTATATGAATTAAAAGTCACTATTTTGATATGCTCACAAAACACCCATGGCATAATATTTAATTTGGCAGATATTCTGTGAAATAGAAAACACTGAGACAATGTACACATTAAATCAGGAACTATTGCTATCTCCTACCCTTCAGAGTGTAGTTCAGCTAATGTGAATGGACTTTGCATTCATTTTCCCAGTTAATGTCACTCAGTAGCTAAGTGCACATGCTTTGGGAGACCCTTTGAACCTGAACTCAATTCTCCTAAATTAATTACTAGATAACAAAGATGAAGAAGACCATGTACACTTAAAATAACCAACTCTCCAATGAATTTTTATAAACAGCAATAGCTGGAATGGTAGAACAGTTGCTCAATCAATGCCTTACAAGCATAGAAAATTCAGATTAGAACCCTGCAACACACACAAATAACTGAGCAAGGTAGCACAAGCCAGACACAATCAGRCCCCTGAATCTCATTGACCAGCTATTTCAGCCTACTAGGTTGATTTCAAATTTCATTAGATACCTATTGAAGAAAAATGAAGGTGGAACACTCCATCTCTTTAGGACTTACTTTCACAGCCACATGCATGCATGGGTGGGTACATTCACACTTMWCACATGCATCCACCTACACTAACAATACATAGATACAYACACCAAAGGTACATCCACAATGTCACACATTAAAATTCACACTCACCAAACTAAATGAGTATTTATAAAAAGACAGATGAAAAGCAACTTAGATATTTATAATTATTTTTCTCTAGTGCCATGAGAAATAATTAGGATATGTACAAGAATAATCATGTTTGCTCTTAAAATGACATATTTTCTTTGCATTTTACAAATAGGTACTAGGTAATGTGCGTATGTGACAGGGGTATAAGTGACATTCTTCTATCAACTGCCTTGTGGTATTCTGATGTCGTCTGCTCATAGCATTTGGAAATATTCATGAATTTGGAAATTAGTGGAATGTGGAGGGAGAGAGTGAGGCAAGGACTGAGATTAGGGAAGAGAGGCAGGAGAGGAGAGGGGTATCAGAAGAGAAAGGAATGAGATGAGATTTTGAGATCTCATTTTATTTACCAATGTGACTATAGATACATTTTTGGATGCTCGTGAGAGCCATCRTTCTTATCTATGCYACTGTAAGAGAAATATCCACCCTTTCCTATGCAGCCAAATGAAATCTATTCTGCAGTATTAACTAGCAATTTCAAGTTTCTTGYGTTTTTCATGGGAGATACAAGACTACTTTCATTCTAGCTACTTCTAGATAACTCATCAGTTGTTTGTTTCTCTTCTCTTCAGTCACTCCTGAAATTTTCTAAGCATCCTCTGGGATTTGGGGACACATTACTGATTTCTGGCACTATTTTTCTCCCCTAATTCCTGCATTAGCAATAGTGTGGCAGGCTTTGTGTGTGTACAAACTAATTAAACACGTGCCCTTTTAAAATTCTTTATTTTTATATTATTTTATTTCATTTTCTTTAGATTTTTATATATATATATTTTTTTTTAAATTTTCAAGACAGAATTTCACTTTGTAGTTCTAGGTTATCTTGACCTCATTTTGTAAATCAGACTGTCTTCGACCTCATGAAGTTCAACCTGCCCTCTGCCTTCCAAGTGCTGAGATAAAAGACCAGGCTTTTATCCTTTTTTAAGAAAAGTATTTCCATGAAGATTTTAATTACTAGTTGTTTATTAAATTTTCATCAAAACCAAAAACAATAAAAAGATGTTGTGTCATAGTCTCATCTTTCCATTAAGTGCCCATGGACAGATTCTGTCAAAGATCATGGCTGTTTTGACTTCTGTCACCATTATATTCTCTCTCTCTCTCTCTCTCTCTCTCTCTCTCTCTCTCTCTCTCTCTCTCTCTCTCTTTCTCTCTCTGTCTCTCTCATGTCTCTCTCACTTTTCCATTGCTTACCTTCCCTCCTTTAGTTTCTTACTATTTCCCTCCCTTCCTCTCCCTTTCCCAGTCCCTCTTTCTCCCTTCCTTCCTTCCTTCCTTCCTTCCTTCCTTCCTTCCTTCCTTCCTTCCTTCCTTCCTT
>BDUI01014009.1:31721-43316 GCA_002335545.1 Apodemus speciosus | reverse complement strand
CTAGTTAGTTAGTTAGTTCCCTTTGAAGATAATTCTTAAATGGCACCTCTGTAAAAGAGAGACCCTTAAAAGATGTCATGTATGTATATAATATATCTTGATCATATACTGTGTTCTCTGCCTCCTTCAGTTCCATCCAGAAACCCCACCCCAACTTCACATCTCACCCAGTCTCCCTCTCAACTTCTTGTTTTCCTTCATAAATKATTGATTTATGAGGGAAAGTGAGTCCAATTAGTGTGGTGCCCATACATGGTTGTAGGGTTACCCACTGGGACAAAAATAAGATCCTGCTTTGAGATCAGTCGTAAATGGGGTGTTCTGGGCTTCAATCACTTATAAAATGAAATTGATTTCACACAATTAAGCTTCTGTTCCCTCACCTCAGGGTCCACAGGACTGGACTTTCCTCTAGGCATGTGTGTATTTAAAGTTTTGTCTGTTACCATGATTTTAATTAGATATTTAGACWTCCTTGAACTTCCGGTTTCCGGTCTTGAGTTTGCTCTTTACAGCACCCCACCCCCAGCCCTGTTTCTCTTTCAGTATAATTTCCATGTAGTTTACAGTCTTCCGATTCTGCAAAGCCTTTGTTCTTAGCAATCATTGTCTATTCTTTGCTTCKTGTTACTTGCTCAAGGCTCATYCAAGAGCTGCCCTGGCTCTCTGTCAGCTCCTTCCACCAGTTGATACAGAATGGCTTGACTAAAYCGGGGTCACTGTGTTTGTCTGGAACTGTTTTCATTGTTTCTCATGCCTACAATGGGAGTTATTTCTTTTCTTTTTCTATCAAACAACACTATTGTTTCTCTATTACAGTAGCAAGGAGGAAGAATTTGGCCTCTTTTCAACCCAGCATCTTCTAAGAAGTCCTTATTGTCTTTGAACCTCATGTACTAGTCAGACCTCTTATTCTTAACGTCTTTCTGACTCCTGAAGTTCCCACATGTCAAATGTCTCACTTGCAAGCTTAGAGTTGCAAAAATGTTCATGTGGCTTCTTTGTTCTAAACAAACCGTTCATTGTTATGACGATATAAATACTGAAGTTGCTTCTGATAAGAGCTACAAGGTCACCTCATCTGTGTAAATCTAAAGTTTTAGAAGTTTTACAAAGTATTGCTCCCGTTAAACAAAACCTGGGAAGCAGTTTTGTGTTTGCTTCTGTGGGCATTATTTATAAATACATCTACATTTGTTTCAGAGATGCTCACAATAAATAATTGTGTAGTTTCGGGTGTATCCCATAGAGAAGTGACATGCCCCTCTGTTGGACATTTAGTGTGTAAAGTGGATGTTGATGGGTTGCTGCTGCTGCTGCTGCTGCTGCTGCTCCTCCTCCTCCTCCTCCTCCTCCTCCTCTTCTTCCTCCTCCTCCTCTTCCTCCTCTTATTTCAGGCAATTGCCCATTTACACCTCCTCCCTCTTGAAAGCTGTTTTTCCCTTCCATGACATAAGGCTCTCGTGGCTTCAATCACAACGTTCAACCTCTCTACCCAGAGGTGGATGAACAAGTAYCTTGGGACCAGAGGTGGGTGGGCATGACCTGATCATCACTCCTGCGGTACTGTGGACCACCAGTTCTAAGAATGCTCTCTTTGGTGACTCTGGCTCTCCCCTCATGACATCACTTGGGATATATTTGCCATCAGTAACAGAAAACTTAACTAACAATGGCTTTAACTTAGCAACATTCCTCATTTACTGACTTAATAAGACCAGAATAGATGTAGTGACTGTTATATGTTTGCGTCCTTCAAAAAGATATAATTAAGCTGGATTGGATGGCACACACCTTTAATCCTAGTACTAAAGAGACAAAGTCAAGCCGATTTCTGTGAGTTTGAGGCCTGCCAGGTTTTCATACCAGGTGAGTTCCAGGCCAGCTAAAGATACGTGATGAGACCCTACCTCAAATAAAACAAAACCATATCCTTAGGACCTAGCCCCCAGTACCAGTATATGTGACCTTATTTGGAAATATTATCTTTACAGACATAATAAGCTATGATGAGGCCTTTAGAATGGATCCTGAATTGATATAACTGTCCTGATAAGAAAAGGAAAATGTCATGTGATGACAGAGACCATAGGAAGCTGGATGACAGAGGCGGAGGGTGTAGCGGCTGCAGCTCCAAGCCAAGGAGCACAGACCAAGACGCCTAATGCTTGGAAGAGGGCAGAAAGTATTTACTCTCTTCCACAGATTCCCCCTTTCAAAGGGAACATGGTCCTGCTGAACTTTGAGTCTGGACTTCTGGCTTCCAGAAATACATGGAATAAATACCTTTTCTCTTGATACAGCAAACTAATAGAATGTATTAAATCCCAGGAAGTCAGCATGAATCAGGAAAGAAAGCCTGTTCATGTAAGTACATGGAAAGAAACTGAATAATGAAGGTGGAGGACATACAACCTCCTACCACCTCGAAATGTCTATCGTATTCCACTAACTACAAATCCAGAAACATAAACATGAGACAAATAATGAAATATGCAAACTGCTCTGACCATTGCTGTTATTATTTAACCCAATCCACCACTGAGTAAATGCTCGTGACAAATCCAACCCTATGCTTGCTGCTTTCAGTATATTATCTAGTTACTCAACAGCTCTGAAAGAGTCTCACCGTCTGACACTCCATGTTTCTAACAAAGTGGAAACAAATACTTCCAGCCAATTCATTCCATGACTGTCATGGATAGAATAGTGTACCTCATGACCTCCATCTGTTTTGGTCATCATGTGTCCTTGTTCACGTGACTGACCCATTTTGTCCTTGTACGTGCATCAAAACACAACACTAAACTTCCCTTGCTGTCAGGTACTTCTGGTGTCTTCTGGTGTCTTCCTCACTTACACCGTGAGATCACAGACTGTGCTGATGGTGTTGCTGATAACCAACTCCACAGAAAGTTCCTTTTGTAACAGCTTGAGGACCAAGTCTCTACCACTTGCAGGTCAAGTGGTATTTATGAGGGTCCTAGCTTTCTATTTACATTAATAATAGTATTAGCACATAGCCATTAGTAACTATCTTTTCCAGTGGTGTAGCATGTGTGTGTGTGTGTATGCACACACACACACACACACACACACACACACACACACACACACACACTAACTAATTAAAAACATACTTTGAAATGGAATATGTGCCAAGGATACTTATACATAAGGATTGAGGAACGCCCGCCCAACTGTTTCAGACATAGTTGTATAAGGAATGCTCTCCAGAAAAATCTCCACGCAGAACTCCTGTTTTAATAAAATTGAGAAACACTGTATAATACTGGCTCTTTAAAGTGCTGCTCTCAGGAAACCATTTTAACGTAGCTTTAACTCTGCACTTTCCATGCTTCCTTGCCCACGTGCTCTCCCTCCTTCCCGCTTTCTCTCCCTCCTTCCCTCCCTCACAATTACCCATTAACGTCCTTTAAGATTGTGTCTGTAGGACAACAGTTAGGAAGTCCTCAGTCACATTGCATTAGGAACGTGCCCTGGAGATGCTCACATGAAAATAAGGAGTGGAATAGCTGTGGACCATTACAGGGAGGCTCTGTGCCCGCACAGGGTGCCGTCTACAGCATGAGGCTGAGTCCTGAATGGTGACATACATGTGGGATTACAGTACTTTGTTACAAGATTATGTTTTTAAAAATCCCTGCAACGTGATGGATTATTTTGATTTCGTGTTCCTGAACTGCCACAGCTTTTGAAAATGCATTCTCAGAAAAGGAACTCCTTGACTAGACACCCTACACTGGCTGCAGGTGTCTCACAGCCATGTCGGACACAGACACAAGTACTTTGTCCCTTTAATAGTAAGCATACGCATTAGCAAGAAATGCTCCCCCACACACTTTGTCAAACACAGTGCTTGGCACCAAAAATAAAACAAACCTGTTCATGACTGACTCATGTTCTAGGAGGAAGACAAAAACGTGATTGATGGAGTGAGAGGTGGATACAGAAGAGGGCAAAGGCTATACACATAGGCTCAGCGGGCGCTTCCATCAGGGACGTAAGAACCTGAGTCTTGATGGATGGATGGGATGTTTTCAGAAGATGTGGCAAGAAAACCTCCAAAGGTAGAGAAGACTGTAAGGTGGCACAATTCATAGTTCTGTTGGAGCTGAGAAATTGAGAGGTAGACATAAAAGGTGGCTAATAGGAATGAGGAAGAAGATAGGTCAGGGCAGGTCTACAAAACTCAGCACAAGATTCAGATCCATCATTGATTCAGTTGGGTGTCATCATCCTCTGCCCTGTCTGGACCTCATATGTTGCATTAAAAACAGTCTTGGGCAGTCTGGAGCAGTTTTGGGCTTGACCAGTACTTGCTGTAAGACCTTAGGAAATCATCTTGTCTTTGCTTCAGTTTCTCCATCTATAAAACAGACCAGGGGTGGTTTAAATTCAGTTTATGCACTTGACACAAAATAAGCAGAGCCAAGCATGGTGATGCATACTTACAGTCCCAGCACTGGTGAGGCTGAGGCAGCAGGATTGCCGTGAGTTCAAGGCTGCACAGTGAGTGCTAGGCCAGCTTAGCTACATAACAAGGCCCTGAATTAAAACATCTAAGGTAGATAGAAACAGTTTCTAATTACTGTTGTTGTTGTTGTTGATGATGATGATGATAATGATGACATTGTGATTATGTCCATCCTGTCAAAGCTGGTAAGATGAGGTACAGAGGTAAGGTGATGTATGTAAAGTGCTTGCTAACCAAGAATCAAAATATAACCATTGCTATCATCATCCTGATCATTAATCATGGTGACCTCATTGTCTTGTATTGAAGCGGCTCTTCGCCAGAGCTGTGAGGCCATCAGACATCAACTCAGACAGGGCAACATGAAGCCTGCTCCTCCAGATGGAGGAGACAGAGACACTCTCAGTGCGGCTGCAGTGTGGTAAGAGATGCATGTTCATATATGTCGGGAAACTAATAAAATGGTTCCCTTGGCATTCACAGTTTTCCCCTAAGTAACAGCTTGGAGTCAAAAGCACGGAAGCTCAGGCTTGGGTCAGCCCAAAGCCGTCCGGGCTGCTTCTTTTGCTCTGCAGGTCCTAGTGACCTTCTGATTCGGTGTAGAACAATGTCAATTCACTGCAGAGAGGAAAGATCTTCACAGTAACTTTTCTCCACCATTCCCCACCTCCAGTTCTCTATCTCTGGGTAAAGAGATGATATCTTCCTGTTTCCATATAAGAAGAGGTTTGGCTCAGTCTGTTTTATCTTCTATCTTGGCACAGCTAGGGGGACTTGGCTTTTCACACTTGCTTGGAAAAAGAACAAACTGTCCCAAACTGTCTAAGGTTTAAGAATTTTCTAAGCTCATTTCTTTTATTAAAAAAAAAATCGAGAAAATCCAAGCAATTTATTTTTTAACAGATTTTTTAAAGTGCTGTAAATCACAGATCCTCCCCCAGCCAGGCACAGTATAAGACTTAGCCATCATTATCAATCAAGGTACTGGGTCTGCAGTGAGCAGGGCACACACAGAACTGGAAGCACAAATTAAAGACGTTTTCTGGACTAAGCCCCTAGTGGGCAGGAGCCCTGACTAACTAAATTGCCTTGTGCCATACGGAAGAGAAGGGGGGGGGGGSAGCCAGTAGCTTTTTTCCTGTTAGTGATGACCCTGCATTTGCMGCAGCCCTGTAGRAGTGAGTGAGGAGCAGAGCCCTGTGGGGAGTTTGACAGGAGATTTTCTTGTGGGGTAACTGAAGACCTAAATCCTCAAGCAGGTTGAAGTTTCCCAGCAAAGAAATCATGGGGGCGGGAGGGGGGAGCACTAGCAGCGCCTCTGAGCTCCAATGCCTCTCAGGTTTATTTACAATTCTTGTAAGAAATGCTATTAACTAATAATGCCTACGGAAAACCTAGGCGAAAGTGTAGACTTTAGAGGGGTAAGCAGGTGGCACCCACATACAGAACCCCAGAGGAAGCTGGGTCCCTCTACTCACCGCCCCAGCCCTCTTTCACACAGCCTGCATTTTCCTGACACGCCTGTGTTTGATGGATCACCAAGTAAAGCAGCTGTGTGTGTCTTCCTTTCTCCTTCTCTCCCTCTGCCCTTATCTCTCTCTCTTTCTCTCTCTCTCTCCCTCCCTCCCTCCCACTGATTCTCTCCTCTCCTCTCTCTGTAAACCTTTTACACTGCAGTTGAACAAGCCCCTGGATAAAGACTTTATCCAAAAACCCCCTCTTTAAAGTTATTTCAAATTTCTCTGCAAGGCTTTCAGAAATCTGTTTGTTTGAGGGCAGAATTAGATGTGACCGGCGTTTTATTGTGACATAAAACCATATTTCTTCCCTGGAAGATTAAAAAATAAAATCGGTTAATAAGAAAAGCTGTCAGCAACAGAAAATGGCTGACATAATCCGTTTATCCTCCGAGCAATAAAGATATTGGTCCTTGGGAGTCTATCCTCTCTCTCATGTTATTTCGCCCAAAACATTATCTTCCCAGCATTCTGATGGATTAAGAAGTCATATGGGAGATAGCAGGGAAATGACAGATACAAAAAAATATATAATATCCTTTCATTTCCCCGCCTTCCTCCACATTCACTCATAGTCCCCCTCTCTTCTTTCTCCCTCCTTTGGTCCAACACACACACACACACACACACACACACACACACACACACTTTATTTTCCTCCTTACCCTCTCTCTCTGACACCCTCCCATTTTTCTTACCTTTTGCAAAAGAAATAGATCTTCTTCTACCCACAATTCCAGGGCTCTGATAATCCTAATAGGGAAGGTAATGCTGAGGGACACCACAGCCCCTTCCTTCCACTTGTGTGTCCCTTGCACACATCCACATAAGACACACACCACTAAATACAAGTGGTGAACTCTTGGTAGGAGGAGAGAATTAACTACATCCAACCATCACACTAGATTTTTTTGGTCTAGTAATTTTGACAGGAGCCCAAATACCAGGAACAGAGCTGAAGACACCAGCACAAGCCAACAGAAAGCACACAAGGGCTTTGCAGAGGCCTCAATTAAAATATCACCAGGGACTGAGGAAAATACTTTAAAGATAAAGGAGATAGTCCAGTGTAGTCAGACTTGTCTTCCCCTTTTCTTGTTAATATTGTCATTGCCATTTTGGGAAACAAAAATCTCTTTTATTGTTCCGGGGGGAAATGCTCAGGGTTAAATATCAAAAGCCTCCCCTCTGCATACTTTTAAAACCAATTTAGAAATAATCTCCAGCCCCCTTCCTGGGACTGGTAGGAAGGATAATACAATACAAATAGAAAGTGGACCAGGCTCCCAGAAGCATTCTTACTTCCCACACAGATTTCCTGAGGGTGGAATTGACCAGTGAAATTTGCACCTTGTCATGTGATGGGACGGCTGGTTTCACTGTGACACTGTCACCTTAGCGAACACTTCCGTTTAGAAGCAGGTCTTTCCCATCTGCATGCCAACAGTCTCTGTTCTAACTCATCGACTTCTCATGGTTGAAAAAGTAGCCACTTGAATGTTTTTCAAACAGCGGAATGTTTAGAGTCTTCCTAGCCAGGCTTTCGTTGAGTTTCACGGGAATTGGACCAATTGAACTCACTGCTGGCTGACACGTGTGCTCCCTTACGGTGACTAGAGGCTTCGGAAATAATAAATTCCAAGAAGAGATGTTGAAACTRAGAGCAGTTTGGAATGGAAGACTTCTGGAGAGGATTTGCACCATCCCCTGGAACGTGAACAGTTACTCGTGCATACACGCACATACATGTGTTTTGATATCTAAAAATAATCCAAAATACATCACTCACAATTGTTGGGGTTTTTGTTTTTGTTTTTGTTTTAGGTCTAATTCAGCTTCACCTACACTCCCCAAATAGAAAGCAATCTAAATGGTGGCTAATCTTCAGATATGTCTGTGATTGCTCCAACCCCAGGTTGGTCAGGGATGAGTTAAAAAACAAAAWAAATAAATAAATAAATAAATAAAAACAGGTTATGATAAGAGAGGAGATGAGGGAGAAGAAAACAACCCAGCTTTGGTATTCTGTGCCACAAATCACTATTTAATTTTCTATTTATTTGTTAAAGCATTTGGCAATTTGTACATGATATAATAAAAATGCCACGGGGCTCTAGAGAATATGTCTCTTTTCATTCATCCACCTGTTCATATATTGCTCTAGAAATTGCTTTTGTGAACTGTAACATGTTGCATACTTTGAAAACCAGTTGCTCTAGAATCGCATTGTACAAGATGCACGTATACTCTGGTAAGAGCTAAGGATACCACTCCATTCAAATTTACACGTTTTATTACAGCAATGTCTCTAGTTAAATGGCTATAAAAGCAGATGCTGAACAAATGTCTACAACAATTAAAAATAGAATAAATTCAAGAACCANAGAGCAGTTTGGAATGGAAGACTTCTGGAGAGGATTTGCACCATCCCCTGGAACGTGAACAGTTACTCGTGCATACACGCACATACATGTGTTTTGATATCTAAAAATAATCCAAAATACATCACTCACAATTGTTGGGGTTTTTGTTTTTGTTTTTGTTTTAGGTCTAATTCAGCTTCACCTACACTCCCCAAATAGAAAGCAATCTAAATGGTGGCTAATCTTCAGATATGTCTGTGATTGCTCCAACCCCAGGTTGGTCAGGGATGAGTTAAAAAACAAAAWAAATAAATAAATAAATAAATAAAAACAGGTTATGATAAGAGAGGAGATGAGGGAGAAGAAAACAACCCAGCTTTGGTATTCTGTGCCACAAATCACTATTTAATTTTCTATTTATTTGTTAAAGCATTTGGCAATTTGTACATGATATAATAAAAATGCCACGGGGCTCTAGAGAATATGTCTCTTTTCATTCATCCACCTGTTCATATATTGCTCTAGAAATTGCTTTTGTGAACTGTAACATGTTGCATACTTTGAAAACCAGTTGCTCTAGAATCGCATTGTACAAGATGCACGTATACTCTGGTAAGAGCTAAGGATACCACTCCATTCAAATTTACACGTTTTATTACAGCAATGTCTCTAGTTAAATGGCTATAAAAGCAGATGCTGAACAAATGTCTACAACAATTAAAAATAGAATAAATTCAAGAACCAYATTACCGTAGCTAACTGTTTAATTGCAGGAGAGATTGTCCCTCAATTGTAGGCCTTTGGTAAACAAAGCTGCTTGCACTTTGCATGGCTTTGAGTTCTATACCATGAAATTGGACTCTTCAAACATGTCTACTTGTCCTATTATTAATAGAAAAAGAAACAGAAAATAAATTCCTAGTTTGACACTTAACAAGACCTAAAACACAATATATTTATTACTTTATCAAGTAATGTTATTTGTTGTTGTGTTAAATCAGTCTTCATACATCATTATACTGCAATGTCTGACATGGTCATTAATTAGCCTTGGCTAGGAATCAACTGGGATTTAGGTTGAAGTTGATTATAATCCCTAGATTATGCATGTTACCTACAACACTTACTCAGCCTTTTTTCAACAAGTTTTTATTGAGGGCTTATCAGTCATCATAGATCTGCAGAGAAATAGGAAGGGGCCACCCTCCTCAGGCACATCACAAAGAGAAGCCAAGACAGATCAGGGATAGTCAATGATCTAGGACATAGAGAATCGTTCTGAGGTGGTAACATGGGGACCTTTCTTCCRCACACTGCTGGCCACATCAGGTGCCCACCATTGTCCCAGTTTGGAGGGATAGATGCCTGCGTCTCACCTGATGGTCCTTCCAGGGATTTTATGCAGGGAATTCTACAGGAGTCTGTGTGATGTACAATTGCCCTATCTCTGCTGTTGTCTACCTATCTAACAYGTACATAAACTAGTGACCCTAAAATAATTACAACCTCAAAGTGAAACAGGTTTAAACCTAAATACAGGTATTCTGTCTGCAATCACTTTAAAGACTGAAGGCTTGTCTGWTTCTTATTACAAAAGACATTTCTAACGTCTGAGTTGTTCTGATCCCAGCACTGATAATACTTTGTAGGAGCTCTTGATATGTCTGTCTGTCTTCCCCACTGTAAGGTCTTTGAAAACTGAGATGCCTTGTGATGAATGGTTTAGAAATGTCTTCCAATTAAGTCAAATGAACCTGATTTCCAGGAYGTCAAAAGTACATCACTGGTGCTACAAACAATTACTTTTCCCTAATGGCCATTCTAGCAAGCTCCCCAGGCAATTGGCCTCTATACAGAACTGCTGATTTGGTYTTGGAATGGGTTGTTCTATTTAATTAAGGTATTGAGTTTTATGGGGGATTACCCAAAATACTTAACTTGGGTTGTCAACCTAGAAGAGAGATGGTAGAATTCAATGTCACTCACTTCCCACTGGGGCTAAATGGACAGGATTAACTTGTTGACAATTTGGGAGGTAGGTCACTGTGAAGATCAACTGTCAGTTGCTTAGAGAGTGTGAAAAGGCCACTTAACAGATGTTTTCAGGGAGTTATCACTGGTGTAAGAAACTGTTTAAAATTAAACCCCAGATTTGTTCAGGTCTACGTGTCATCTTTTAGAAGCCTATTGGCAATTTCTTCTCATAGGGAATTTCCTAGTCATRTGCATTTAACTGAGCATATCTAGTTATACAGGGTAGAAAATGCATCTGGTGTGTGTGTGTGTGTGTGTGTGTGTGTGTGTGTGTGTGTGTGTGTGTGTGTTACTAAGCACTCATTTAGATAAGACTGTGAGGTAGGCACTGTTATAGCCAATTTAGAAAGAGAAAAACTCTAACTTGGATTTATTCACMAAGGTTAAAATACCAGAACATTTCATAGCTAAACCTGGGATGCTATSTGTCGGGTTTCAATGTTCCGATTCTTAAATACGATTTCAAAACATCTCCATTGAGCTGATTTACAGGAATYTTAGGTAAAATTTGATAGCCCCTTTGCTAGATGCATAAAATGTGAGAAGAAACGCAYGARCTTTCTCTGGGTCATTTGGTTTCATGTTTYCCATCCCAAATCCTTTGGGGYCTTTGTTGTTTCCCCCTTTAGGCTGTTCATTGTTTTCCATGATAATATAACCATGTTTYCTTTTTGTCTTCCCAGCAATGTACGAGCCCAAGGACAGGCAAGGGTCAGTCGCTGCCTCGCGGTCAGTCAGTGAGGACCTGTCATAGACTCAGCTGGCCAGGTGGGAGAGGGAGCAAAGAGAAGGGCGGAGCTGGAGAACGTTCAAGCTGTGTCTGTTTAAAATACAAGTCTCCAAGATCATGGCTATGACGCTAACGTGAAGAATAGAACCAAGGCTGGCTTCCAAGATTGAGGTCAGACCGCATCCCCATGCCTCTGTCTTCTTCATTTCTCCCAGGATCACACAAAGAATAGCAACAGGAAGTCTGCATTCTGTAAGGGAAGTTCTGGGGAAAATTCTTTCCACATCTTTTGAATTCTAGTGAATTTTTCTCCAGGTTCTAAAGGCAGACTCCAACCAGGTCACTCAATCTTCAATTCAGGTCAGACCTCTTACCTCAAATGGTTCATCGTGTACTTCTGACTAATGCTTCTCTTCAGGCCTGGCACGCACAACAGAAAATGCTGTGCTAAAA
>BDUI01014009.1:10664-22380 GCA_002335545.1 Apodemus speciosus | reverse complement strand
GTCATTCTATTTAAACTCAGTGGCTTACAAAGCAAAACAAAACAAAAAGACACAATAAAGGGAGGAGAACTTGCTTAGAGGAAGGACAGCTGATGGGGTAAGAAGATTGTGAGGTATAGTAGGGTGATGGGTGTGACCGGAATGCATTTATTATACACATGTATGAGGTCATCAAAAAACAGATTTTTAAAAAGAAGAAAAAAAAAACAGTAACCTAAATATAAAACAGGGGTGGTTCTGTGGGCTGAGTGCTTGCTATGTAAGCATGAAAACCTAAGTTCAGGTCCCTCACACTCAACTAAAAACTATGTGYGGTTGCATGTGCCTGTCACCACAGATTACAGAGTAAAACCAGATGAGTACCAGAGTCTTTATGACCAGTCAGCCTACCCAATACAGCAAGTTCCAGTTTCAGTGAGAGACCCTTTATGAAGTGATCGAGACAAGGATGATGGAACAGGATACCTCTACATCTTCCTTGRTCTCCACACACATGCAGAACACCAACATACATGCATCCACATTCATGCTGCATGTGTGTGCATGCATACACACACATTTTTCTATATTCTTTGTTTCCATTCCAAAGGCTTTCCCCTTTCACACAATTTTTTAATTACAAAGCAAAGAAGCAAAAGCAGCTTAAGGTGGGGGAGGCTTACAAATGCAGAAATATCAGAATAACATCAGATCTGCAACTTCATCAGCAATTCTCAGCCAGAAAAGCATAAAACAATAATATTTGGATCCCTGAAAGAAAACAGCTGCTAACCCAGAGTACTATATACATTAAAGCTTTCTTTTAAAATTGGTGAAAATAGAGAAACATTTTAAGACAAATACAAACCGAGGCAATCTATAACCACCAGGCAGAATCTACGACCACTGCAGGAGACARACAGCATCAATAATGACAGCAAGAGAAGGAATAAGTTTCTTCAGTGGAATAGAGGAACAAAAGGCAGGAGGGAATCTACTGTAGCCAGCACAGTAAAGCAGAAATCACCTGACACCAATAGGGGAGAAGGACGGAAATAAATAATTGAAGCCAACTGGACAGATGAGATTACAGGAATCTGTGCACATCTCTCAATAATAATCTTAAATGTAAATGGCCTGAACTCACTAGTAAGGAGAAATAAATAAGCTGACTAGAATTTTTAAAAAGTTAGACCCAGCTATCTGTTGACTCTAAGAAGCACATTTCACTAGCAAGGACAGTCACAGACTAAGTATCAAAGGAGRGAATTCAGTCTAACAAGTGAATAGAAAGCAAAAGCAAACTTGTTTAGCTATGTTAGTATTTAATAAAGTATACTTCAAAAAATTAGAAGAKGTAAAAAAGAAGCTCATTTTATATTAATGAGAACAATTCATCAGGGAGGCATGGCAATTACAAATATATGCACCAAATATTGGGACTCTGGATGTCATAGAGCAAGCACTAATGGACTAATGGATCAGATGAATCCTGTTACARTATTACTTGATGATTTCAATATCCTGTTTGCATAGGTAAATAGGCCAGTCAAACTAAACCTCAAAGAAATCTCAGAGTTAAACTATGCCATAGAGCAAATAGCAAATATCTAGGAAATATTCCATTCAACAGAAATAGAACATGCATTTCTCTCAGCAGGCTGTGAAACCTCCTATAAGACAGACCATATTCTAGGCCATAAGTCAAGTCTTACTAAATATAAGAGAATTAAAACAATGTCTTCCATCACATCAATATTACTAGACACCAATGATGTGAACAAAACTAAAGTATGTGGAGAGTGGAAAATGCATTCTGTAATGATCAGTGTGCAGTTGAAAAAAACAAAGAACACATTCTGAAGTTTCTCGAATGAAATGAAAATGAAAACATGGCCCACCAGAACCTGTGGGGCATAGCTGAGGCAGTTGTAAAAGGAWAATTCATAGCTCTGAGTATTTACATTTCAAAATCAGGAAGATCTCAGAAAAAGTCTAACGATACACATCAAGGYCCTAGAAAAACTTAAACCMCAAAGCAGTGKTTGGCAAGAAGAAATGAAGATCARGGTAGAAACTGATGARATGAAGATAATAAAATAATAGGTGAATTAAGGAAGAGTTGACTTTTAAAAAATAGAATTGACAAACTCCTAACCAAATCAACCAACATATAGAAAATACCCAAATTAATAATATTAAAGGTAAAGTAGAGAAATTACTAAAGATTTCAGTGAAAAATAGAGAATCATTTTAGGTAATAATCAGAAAACTTATGCTGTCTCTCCCAAAGCCCTGAAAACTCTAGAAGAATAGATAAATTCCTAATACCTATGAACCAAAATCAAAGCCAGAAGGGACAACATAAACCTAAACAGAACCATAGCAATCAATGAAAGTGAAGCCATAACAAAAATCCTTGCCACATTCAGAAGTCTAGAGGAAGTCACTGCTGAAKTCTACAAAGCCTTTAAAGAAGAGCTAACACCAATGTTCTTCAAATGGAAGGGGAAAAAAACACTATCAAACTTGTCTTACAAAGCCAGCATTACCTAAATTTCAAAACTGAATAAAGATAGAACAGGACAGACATTCACCAATTTCTCTGGTGACCATTCATGAAAAGCTTCTCAACAAAATTCACCCTTTCATTAAAAAAAAAAAAAAAGGTATGAGAGACAAGGAATAGAAGAAAAAACATCTCAGTGCAATACAAACTGTCTCTAACAAACCAACCGCCACCTTTATACTTAGTTGGAAGAAACTGAGAACATTGCCTTCAAGATCTAGAAGGATAAAAGGGTGTTCATCCTCTCTGCTCTCATCCAATAGGGATGCTTGAAGTGTTAGCTTGACCAGTAAGAGAAGAGAAGAAAATGAAATGAATACAATAGGAAAGACAGAAGTCAAATTATCCCTATCTACAGATGACCTGATCCTATATATTTAAGAGACCCCAAAGACTCTACCAGGAAGCAGCTTTACTTGATAAACACTTTCAGCAAAGTAACAAGGTACAAAATCAGTAGGTTTTTGCTATGTAAAAATATTAAACTGGCTGAGACGAAAGTTGGGGCTGGGATATCCTATTCACAAAAGTTTTAAAAATAACTAGTAATAAACCTAACCTAATGTGGAAGATGCTCTCCATTGAAAGCTTGAAGACACTGAAAAAGGAAATCAAATACACTGTAAGATGGAAACCTCTTGTGTGCCCATGAGTGGTCAGAATTAATATGGTGAAAATACCTATATTACCAAAAGCAATCTACAAATTCAATGCAATCCCTATTAAATCCCAATGACAGTCTTCACAGAACTAAAAAAATAAAAAAAAATTTAAAAAACCCTAATTCCAAAATTTGTATGGAAACACAGAAGACCCTAAACAGCTAAAAGAATCTTTCACAGGAAAACCAGTGCTAGAGGAAGCAACAGTAATCTTCTAGTTGTTTGGGGGGTTGTAAATATTGGTTTACAGTTTGTCATTTGTTTTTTAATCACTGACATCTTAGTACAAGTGTAATAAAGATTTGCTTTGGAATCTCTAGGATCAGGCAAAACAAATTCAACCCTTGCTGCTGCAACTCATTAGCTATAATATGACTWTGAAAAAAATCATGCATTCTAAGACTTAGATCTCTGGGTTTAAGTAGGCATCACACTGGTGCTCAGACATGCTGTCATTTGGAACATGAAGTGATAGAACCCACAGAAAGTGCTTATAATCACAGGGCATTGGGARTGCTCAATGACCTGCAGCTATTWTTGCAATTACTGTTGCAACTATTACATCATTTGGCGAGTATATTTCAATGTAGCCCCATATGTCAAACACAACTAGGTACCTAGATGTTGATTAGAACATCTTTGGTTGCAAGAAACAGAAACCTATACTAGAAGCATGGCTCCAAACTAACCAGGATGCAGTCTCTCAAACAACAGGAATCCAGTGTGGAGAAGCTCTGCTTTGCCGCCCTGATGGCTCCACAGCATTAACAGCAGATTGGGTTCCTATACTCTTTTCTCTTCTTTGCCTGTTGCATTGGGCCAAAGCTTCTCTTAAGGGCCCACATCATTGGCATAGTCCACATATCCAGACAGAGCACCAGGTCAAGGAAAATGAACAATTTATTTCTCTTCTCTTCCTAATAATAAAATGTTGCTCCCACTAACTCTAATTGCAATAAATAATTAATATTTATTTTTGAATACTCAGGGAACATGATATGCAAATAAAATCAAGATTCAGCTACTGTATCAGAACTAGGTTTGAATGTATAAACACCTAAGTAGAGAGCATTAAATGGCACATCAAGTTTAGTTCTGAGTCTTAGAAATGACAGAAATAAAGACTCTAGCCAGAGGAACAGTGATCCTGTGATCATTAGAAACTCAGGATTCTTTATATTTTATTTTATGTTTGTTTTTTGAGACAGGGTTTCTCCATTTGCCTTGGCTGTCCTGGAACTCACTAAGTAGATCAGGCCGTCCTCGAACTCAGAGATCCACCTGCCTCTGCCTCTGCCTCCCAAGTGCTGAGATCAAAGGCGTGCGCCACCACTTCCTAGAGACTTAGGATTCCTATGGATTCCATGCCACCATTTTTACTCATTCATCTTGTTTGTCCATAAGCTCCAGTTACCTTACCTATCTCTCACTCAGGAGGAGAAAGGGGGAAAGAGGACAGAGTGCTGTCATCTCCCACTGAATCTGTGACTTCTAAGAGATTTGTTTTTCAAAAGCCCCACACAATTGCTATTGAATTGTCCACTTCTAACCRCAAGAAAGGTCGCTGCTGTTGTTGCTGCTGTTGTGCTATTGTTGTTAAACTAGGCACATGGCTGCTATAACTAGTAGTTGGATCGCACAAGAATATGTGACATCATTCTCCATTTGCTTGGGAGGAGTCTCCACATGAGAGATTCGGCCATCTCCTTTTCTGGTGTGCCTTCATCTCTCATATACCGTGCAACTTGAATGAAAAGCTGATTTAGGTTCTGTACTAGCTGGTTTTGTGTGTCTCTTTCACAGAGAAACAAGCCTCCCTTGAGGAAATGCCTCCATGAAATACATTGGAGCCATTTTCTCAATTAGTGATCAAGGGAGGGGGAGGGCCCCTTGTGGGTGGTACCATCCCTGGGCTGGTAGTCCTGGGTTCTATAAGAGAGCAAGCTGAGCAAGCCAGGGGAAGCAAGGCAGTAAGGAACATCCCTCTATGGCCTCTGCATCAGCTCCTGCTTCCTGAGCTGCTTGAGTTCCAGTGCTGACTTCCTTTGGTGATGAACAGCAATGTGGAAGTGTAAGCTGAATAAACCCTTTCCTCCCCAACTTGCTTCTTAGTCTTGTTTTGTGCAGGAATAGAAACCCTGACTAAGACAGGTTCCGTGGATTCTCCAGAAAGGTTTGGAAGCCAGGCTGTGCAGTCATGATGGTCACAGCTGTCAATGGGCAGGGTTGGGCATTCCTCTGCTCTCGGGCAATAGAGGCAGCGTCCCTCCTTGAGGTCTCAGCTAAGATGGTCAGTTATTGGCAGTTCCTGTTTTCTGARAGGYGTGCTTCTGATGTACAGTCCTGCCCTGCCATCCTTCTGTAGACCCTCAGAACAATTAGCTCTCAGAGGTAAATTATTTTCAGGATCCTGAGATGTATCTCACAGCACTTACTTAGTAAGCATGAAGTTCTGTGTTTTACTGCAGCATAGAGAAAAACCACACAAATATTTTCTGCTTGAAACAGCCAGTGTGGTCTCTACTTTCTACAGCGAAACCCTATAGTATAACATTCAAATGCAATAAAAATGTTCTCTCTGATTTTTAAACTCTTGCTTTTACATACATTTCTAATCTATCTAGGCTTAATTTTGAACATAGTGTGAAAGACTAATATAACTCCACAATGTGAATAATCAGTTCACCCATCTAGTAAAAGTCTATTCTTTTAACGGTATTTTTAAATGTTTGATCATATGTAACTTATCTTATTATGGAAGGAATCTGTATTAAAATAACTGTACTAGCATGTGATTAAGAATACATTACTGCATTTGAATTAAAGCCATTGAAAAAGGGAGCACAGGGACCAAAGGATGGCCCAGTGGTGAAAACCATTGACTATACCTGCAGAGGACCCAGGTCCAGCTCTGAACACCCACATAGCCGTTCACAACTACCTGTAACGYTAGGTTCAGGGACTCTGATGCCGTCTTTTGACTTCTGCGGACACCGGTATGCATGTGAGGTACTGACAAGCAGACAACATACCCATACAGATAAAGATAAATAAAATTCAAYTTTATAAAAGGATGGGCTGGGGAGATTTTTACTTTGTTTTGTTTGTTTTATTTTGACAAAGCTAGTGTTAATCACTTTGCACAGTACTTGTGGTGGTTTGAGTGAAAATGGCCCCATAGTCTCACAGGGGGATTACTTGAAAGGATTAGGACACGTGGCCCTGTTGGGGTAGATGTGGCCCTGTGGGGTAGATGAGGAAGTGTGTCAGTGGGGGTGGAATCTGAATTTCAGAAGCTCAAGCCAGGGCCAGTGTCAAGCTCTTCTTCCTGCTGCCTGTGAATCCGTAGGTAAAACTCTCAGCTCCTTCTCCAGCAGCGTGTTTACCTGCACGCCTCCATGCATCTATCCATCTGGATNATACGTTAACTCCATATACTGTTACTTGTATATATTCATGACCAACTACCTGGCACTGGACAACCAATTGGTGAGTTGTTCCTTGGGGAAGACCATCTTACCTCTTCCCCAAATTCCTCAGTTGTCTATTGAAGTGGACATTTCTGGTTTCTTTGGAAACTGTCTTATGAGAGGATGTTTTCACTGAAGCAAACATGTGGGAGGATGTCTTGCTAAGAACMAACATGTGGTGTTTTTCTGGAAGCTGCCTGGGAAAAAGGCATGTGATGTTTTGCTAGAGTARAGGAATGACAGAACACATGATGTTTAGAAAGGGTATAAATATAAATACAACCCAATAGAYAGTAGGCAATGCTGTGTGGTATTGGTTTACCTTGCCACCCTTTGCTGGTCATCACTGGGCTTGGCTGAGGCTAGACTTTGCTGATGTTGTTGTGTGGTATTGGTCCACCYTGCCATTGATCATAGTTTGATGTGGCTTTGTAGAGTGAAACACACCAAAGAACTTGTGGTGTTCTGGCACTTCTTGCCACTTCTGCAGACATGGGCCAATTGGCAGAGCCTCGTGGTTTCTTCTGGATTGAACTGCCATTGCTGATTTGTGAATAGTGTTTATGAGTGGATTGAGCTGCTACTGCTGATTCATGTGAACTGAACTGCTCATCTCCTGACCATGCAGATTGGATTTGCCCCCAAAGAACTATTTCTAAGCAGATCCACATTCTCCTTTGCTCTACTAACCTTCCCTTCCCACCACCTCAGGTGAGTGGTGGGCTAGAAGAGAGCTTAAAGCACACAAGTACRTGTATTAAATAGGTTTTTAAAAATATATAAGCCTACAGCCTTTAGTTCTTTGTGTGGGGCTGAAGCCTCATGGGCTCTTCCTTGGCCTCTTTGGCATGTTCATTAATGTCATCCTTGCTCAGCTCACGTTTGAACTGTCATGYTGGTGAGACTTTTTAGGTTTGTAGGTTTAGTTTCTGACATTACTAGGAAACACAATCTCACAATCAACTCTCTGATCCTCTGGCTGGTATAACCTTCCTGCTCACCCCTCCACAATGTTCCCTGAGCTTTAAGTGCAGGGGTGTCTTGTATATATCTATTTGGACAGGGCTTCACACCTCTGCATTTTGACTGCTTGTGGGTTTCTGTAGTAGTATCCATCTGCCGCAAAGAGAGGTTTCCCTGATGATGGGTGAGGATTACATGTATGTAAAAAGACAAATATTTATATATTGTTGTTAGGGATTATGCTAGTTTAGTAAAGTAGCTGTTATAGATTCTCCTCTGATAACCACACTTTCACTATTATGATTGATTAGTTAGCAAAGTTTCCAATATTAGATCTGGTTTCCTGCTTCTTGGATGGGTCTTAAGTTCCATTAGAGTTGTTGTTTACTGCCAAGATATGCATGTCGCTTATTTTACCCTTACGATTATCATACTATGATTGTGATTGTGGTTCAGTGGATTAACCAGAGGGGGGAGCAGATCTCTCACATTCAGACTGAGTGGCAATGCAACTATAAAAAAAGTTTGTGGRAAAAGCACTGTTGCCTGCCTGCCCTAGCTTCATCCTCAGGAGATAGGTCTAATGTTGTTGTCTTCTCCCTCTCTGTTGCTGCTGCTGTGACCTCTATGCTTTGCTGATATCAAACATCAATGCTTCCAATATGAGATGAATACCAGCATTTTTCCAGGAATCTTCTAGATCTTTAGCACTGGACTGGWMTTGCCAAGGCATAAGACTTTATACAGCTGCTGGGATCTCTTTACTCAGATAGCCATGGTTAGGTTTCTCTGTCACGTAAGCCAGACCAATAACCACCACCCCCCATCTTTTTAATAGCAAGTATGTTCTCTATAGGTTATATTCCTCTAGAGAAACCCTATATAATACACTTTTGTGGCACAATCRTTTTTAATTTTCATGAAGTTAAATTTATCTTTCTTCTTGGTTATTTGTGTTTCTGTTTTCATAACCAAGAAAGCATTACCAATTCCAAAGTCACAAGTCTTTTCCTCTATCATTTCTTTGGCTTTTATATTTAAAGCTATGATCCATTTTACCTAATTTTTGTATCTGGTATAGAGAAGTGATAAAACTTCATTCTTTAACATGTTAATATCTAATTATCCAATCAATGTTTATTGATTCCCCCCCAAAGAATTGTCTAAACACTCATATTGAAAACCAACAGACCATATTTATTTAACTTTTTTTCTTAGCCTCTCAATTTTATTCTATTTATTGCTATGTCTCTTCTTATGCCAACATTACTTTCTTTTGGTTGCTGTATTATTAGTATGGCTTGAAACATGGGAGTATGGTTTTCCTCAAGTTTATACATTGTCAATAAATTTTGGTTAGTTTCAAACCCTTAACTTTCCATATGAATTTTAAAATAAGCTCATGTATTTCCACAAAGAAGTCAGATGGAATCTCTGTTCTTTCTTTGCACTGAGTTTGTTCTGCTTCTTATATGTATGAGTATTGATGAGTATTATCATTTTGCATCTTCCATATAAACATGAGCTAATAAACATGAGATGATTTTAGATAGTCTTATTTAACTAGCTTTTAATAGTGATTGTTTTTCAGAGTAAGTCATACACTTTTTATGTTAAATTACTCCTATTATGTTTTTGGTATCTAATGGAACTGTAATTTCATTTATTTTTAGTCTATTGAGAGACTTTCTATTTCTTCTTATAGCCATTTCAGTCATCTATGCCATCTACAAATTTATCTATCTCATAACATTATATAAATTTAAGTTCACAGCAGTCTATTATAGTTACTTTTATTGACATATAGTTCATAATAACTCATTCCTGATTTTAGTGATTTGAGTCTTCCCTACTCTTGGATAGCCTAATGTTTGCGAATTAAAAGGATTTCTATAAAGTACAAGCCTTCCCAAGCTGTCTTCAAATTCCCTATATATCTGAGGTCAACTCTGAGCTTCTGATTCTCCTGTCTTCGTCTCATCAGTGCCAGGATGACAGGTATGAGCTGCCTCACCTGGTTTATATGGTGCTAGGGATTGAACCCAGGCCTCCATGCATGCTAAGGGAGCTTTCTACCAACTGAACCACATCTCCAGACCTGACATATCAACTTTTGGGTTCACTGACTTCTGTTCTGTTTTATTTATTTCTGTTCTCTTTCTTCATAGTGAGTTTCCTCTACTCGTTCTTTAGTTTCTTCAGAGTAAGGTTAAGTCATTGATTTGAGAGCTTTCTTATTTTTTTTCTACATTCTTTGTTTACATTCCAAATGATTTCCCCTTTCCCGGTTCCCCCTCCCCCATAAGTCCCATAAGCCCTCTTCCCTCCACCCATTCCCCAATTACCTCCCTCCCATTTCTCTGTCCTGGTAATCCCCTACAATGCTGCATCAAGCCTTTCCAGGACCAGGGCCCTCTCCTTCCTTCTTTTTGGGAATCATTTGATATTTGAATTGTGTCTTGGGCATTCAGAGCGTCTGGGCTAATATCCACTTATCAGTGACTGCATTCCATGTGTGTTCTTTTGTGATTGGGTTACCTCACTTAGGATGATATTTTCCAGATCCAACCATTTGCCTAGGAATTTCATGAATTCATTGCTTTTAATTGCTAAGTAGTATTCCATTGTGTAAATATACCACATTTTCTGTATCCATTCGTCYATTGAGGGACATCTGGGTTCTTTCCAGCTTCTGACTATTATAAATAAGGCTGCTATGAACATAATAGAGCATGTGTCCTTATTACATGCTAGGGAATCCTCTGCATATATGCCCAGGAGTGGTATAGTGGGGTCCTCTGGAAGTGTCATGCCCAGTTTTCTGAGAAACTGCCAGACTGATTTCCAGAGTGGTTGTACCAACTTGCATTCCCACCAGCAGTGGAGGAGTGTTCCTCTTTTTCCACATTCTTGTCAACACCTGCTAATTTTATTTTATCTATGAATTATTTAGAAATATACTACTTAATTCTACAAAATAAAAGTGAATTATTATTGAGACAATTTTAAGTTTTATAGGCATAGTTCTAAATTAATTTTGAGCTTAATTTCTTTGTTATTGTAAGACTGATTTAGTCAGTGCTTTGAAATTTATTAAGATTTGCTTTATAGTCCAAAGTATGGCCAAGTTTTACAAATATTCCTTTGGATGCTTTAAAAGCATGTCCAATCCCAAAAAAGGTGGCTAGGATGCCTAYGCATTTTCCTATTTCCTAAAACTTTGTTCAAATTTTGTCTGTTTTTGGTGATTAGTTATTCAGATATCACCCATTGTGATTATGGAATCTTCTCATTGTAGTTCCATAAATTTTTATATTATACCTTTATTCTATATTATTAAATGCATTCAAAAGTAGAATATATATTTGATTTCAAGTTAATTGTTTTATTATTCTACAATGTTCTTCAGCTCCATTGGTGATTTGACTTAAGGTCCATCCACTCTTTCCAATGCTAATATAATTACATTGGCTTTCTTTTGGCTAGTGCTTTTTCTTTTACTTTCAACTTTTTTAKTCTTGTGTCCTATACATATCCTTTATAAACAGAATATAGATAACTCTCACTTTTTATAGTTTGAATAACTTTTAATTAAAAATTTTAGCTAATTGATTTTAATGTAATTACTGATACGTTCGGGTTAAATTTCTCATACCTGTTCGTTTTTCTATCCATTTCCACCTTTAAAAAATACCTTCTGTTTTATTTTATGATTCCATTTCCCATTATTATGTTGGAAATTATACACGGCTTTATGATGATAATGGTAGCAGTAGAAATCACCTGATGCATCCTCAGGTCTGAAGTGTCTGGTATTAATAGGTATTCTGCTATCTACTTAGGCAATACAAGGTCATTAAAATTCTCTAGTCCCATTTACATACCTCCTGACTTATTACACACCGCTGCTGCTATGCATTCTAATCACCTCTATATTTTAAATATAATAACAAGGTGTAAGCATTTAATAGTCAGTGTTAATTTCTATTGACCTACATCATTTTCAGTGTGCTCCATTATTCCTTTATCTCCATGCCTCTCTCTAAGACAATGTTATTTCCAATTTTACAGCT